>JACDOX010000043.1:4824434-4978463 GCA_014549065.1 Cardinalis cardinalis | reverse complement strand
CCCCAGATTTGTTAGCGAGATGTGTTTCCTCCTCCTTTTTGGCGGTTTTTTTTAGCAGAGTGCGCTGGAAAGGACACTGCAGGTGTGCCCGCACCTGACAGGGAAAGTGCTTCCGTTGTGTTCTAAGAAAATGGTTTACTTCTGTTTTTATCAACTTAGAGGAACGTTTTAAGCACTCCTTAACCCACAGGTTAATCTCCTGACTAAGCGTTTTTCAAACATGAGCAGTGAGGTCTGCTGAAAGACGTTAGGAACGAACCGTCCGTTTTTTATCTTCTCTAAAAGCTGCTTACCTGTCTTCCCTGTCTGCTCCTTGCCAGCCCTTGCTGTCTGTCACAGTATGTGAGCCCATTGTCTGGGGGAGCCCAGCAGAAGTGTTTTATGGGAAGACTTAGGAAGATAATTATATGTTCTATATTTGCTATTTTAACTGAATGCAAACCATACCATGGTTTCTGCCTGCATTTGTGCTTACCTAATCACAGGCCTTAATTTAGAATGCAAATGTTTTTAGCATGCTGTTGTTCATGTCAGCTCTCGGAGAATAGACAAGTTTGCTTATTCATGCTACAGTAGGTCTGTAAGGGGCATTTTTGAGTGTCAGGATGTTAAGTTGTGAGTCATTGGTTTTCTTTTAATTCTGAATCCTCAAAAATCTATGCAATGACAGTAAGGTATGCTATCCTTTTCTACTGGGAGTAGAAATTGTCATGGAATGTTCTGCATATATATATATACACTCTCTCATTCTCCTTTCAGATGCCCTTTAGAGGATGACAATAAAAATAAAAGAAAGAATATCTTTCATGGGACACAGATAGTTTTATGTTTATTAATACAAATACTAGTTGATCATCTTTAATAATGTTTCTTCACTGCTGATGCAACACATCAAAGTTGCCCTTTGGCCTGTGACATATGCTTCATGATGTTTGTAACCTCTATGAGCATGCAGAACCAAATATTTTAGAACTACATCATTGATATTTAAGTTATTTTCTGTACCTTAGAGACATGCATTTTGCCTTCATGTGCCAGTTTCTGCTTGTCTTGCATGGAATATGGGGAGAAAGAGTTATGGGAAATAAAAATGTGAACCTTTCTGAAATACGATTTATAGTTTTGAATATCCAGGCTTTAATGTTGTGTAACAAGCCAAGGGAGTGGATGTGTCTTTTGTGTTAGGCCCTCTATTTGGATTTAGGGAAAGAATGGCCAAAAAAGTGATGGCCTGTATAGCAAGGTTTGATTTGGAACCCATAACCTTTAGTAAATGCAGTGAAAATCTCAGTGTCTGAACCCTCCTGATTATGTTAGCAAAAGTAGGAATGGACTACTGGGAGAAAGCAGCAATTAAACATGTATGTTCCTAGGCAATATGACTGGGAGCACAACTATATCAGACAGATAAATGTACCTATAATGTAAATAGACTCTAAATGGATTGCAAAGCAGAGACCGGAGTAAGCAAAATAGGGTATTTTGTCTGAAACTTTCAGAGTTTGGATAACAGAGGAGCAAATATAAAATACATTAAAGAGGTGCAGTTGTTGGAGCAAGTGATGTCCTGGGTGAGGATAAAGTTAGGCCTGGAAATACTGAAACATTTGTGGTGATAATTGTAGGAGTAGGATTTTATAGCTACTTACCACATTACACACTATACAGCATAAATTATGTATCAACAGTATGTAGCCTACTGCCATTCACATTGGAAATTATTTTAGAAACATTTACTGCTGAGTTATGTAACCTGTCTTTCCTTTCCAGAGCATTCTATCTGCATTTGTGATGACAAAACAAATAAAGATGTATTCAATTTTAGCTTGCTTAATTACATAAACAACTACTGCATGTGCCTTTTAGTTTTACCATAAGGAAAATAGAAGTGGAAAAAGCATGTCTGCCTTTAAACTGGCAAAGATTTGAAATTAATCCACAGGATAATACCTTAACTTCAGAATCAAAAATGTAACCTGTGATTGTTCATCCTTTTCTATCAAATTTCAGCCTATTGAGATTGAATAAAATTTAGTTTGCTTATCAGGGCAGGGAATAAAAGAAAAAAAATCCTCTCTTGGTCCCTTTTTAATCCCCCCATATTTACTTGAGTATTATTGTTCTGTATACTTTAATGAAAAACAGTGCAAATGCATGGTTATACACGTTACCCTTTGACTCGTATAAATTTTATTTTTAACTGTTTTTTCAGAAATTTCTTAGTATCATCATTTATCATCAATAACATTATTTATCATCAGTGCTGTCTAACAGGGGAGGTCGTGGATGACTGCAGGTTGGCCAATTTGATGACTGTCCACAAGAAGAGCTGGAAGGAGGATCTGGGGAGCAACAGGTCTGTCAGTCTGACCTTGCTGCTGGGGAAGGTCATGGAACAGAACACCTTGAGTACCATTATGTGGCACTTGAAGGGCAGGCAGAGGATTAGGCTCAGCCCTCATGGATTTAGACAGGCAGGTTCTGTGTGATCGACCTTGTTGCCTTTTATGACCAGGTGATCTACCCAGTTGATGAGGGAAAGGCTGTGGATGTAGCCTACCTGGGCTGCAGGGAAGCCTTTCCCACAACAACACTATTTCCCACAGCATTCTCCTGGAAAAGCTGACTGCCCATGGAGTGAACAGGTGCCCTCCTTGCTGGGTTAAAAACTGTCAGGATGGCTGGGCCCAGAGAGTGGCTGTGAATGAAGTGACATCCTGTTGGTGACAGTCACAGGTGACATTTCCCTGAGCTCAGGATTGGGACCAGCACTGTTCAGTTTCTTTATTGGTGATCTGAGTGAGGGTGTTGGGTGCACCTTCAGTAAATTCACAGACAACGCCAAGTTGAGTGGGAGTGCTGAACTGCTGGAGGGCAGGGAGGCTCTGCAGAGGGATCTGGGCAGGCTGGATCATGGCTGAGGCCAATGGTGTGAGGTTCAACAAGGCCCAGTGCTGGCCCAGTGCTGGTCCTGCCCTTGGGTCACAACAGCCCCAGGCTGTGCCACAGGCTGGGGCAGAGTGGCTGGGAAGGAGCTGGGGGTGCTGGTGACAGCAGCTGAACATGAGCCAGGCTGTGCCCAGGTGGCCAAGAAGGCCAATGGCATCCTGGCCTGGATCAGCGATGCTGTGGCCAGCAGGGCCAGGGCAGGGACTGGCCTCCTGTACTTGGCTTCTGTGCTGATGAGGCTACACCTCAAATCTTGTGTCCAGCTCTGAGCCCCCCACTCCTTGAAAGACACTGAGGTGCAGGAGCAAGGCCGGAGATGGGCAGTGGAAGTGAGGGAGATAGGGGAGTTTATCCTGGAGAAAAGGAGGCATTATCATACTCCGGAACTGTCTGAAAGGAGATTGTAGCCAGATGGGAGTTGACCTCTTCTCCCAGGAAACACTTGGCAGGATAAGAGGACATGGCCTTAGCGGGTTCAGCTGGGACATCAGGAATAATATCTTCACTGAATTGTTGTTAAGCTTTAGAATGTGCTACCCAGGGAGGTGGTTAAGTCACCATCCCTGAAGTGTTCAAGAAATGACTAGACATGACACTTAGTTCTGTGGTCTAGTTGACAAGGTGGTCAGTTTAAGGTTAGAGTCCATGATCTTCAAGGTCCTTTCCAAGTCAAATGATTCTGTGATTAGTAAATCCCTGAAAGAATGCAATTGTTAATAAACTTCAATCTTCTGGTTTTGCCAGTATTCTAAAATAATTATGCCAATTTTTTTTTTTTTTGCCTCTTATGGAATAGTACATGATTTTCAGCCAGCCAAAATTGGTTTGGCTTTCCATTATTACGCAAGTTATTATGGTCTATAAAAGTAGAATATGTAGCTGTAAAGAAAACTGATGGAAAATGAAGACATTATGCTAATTCCTGAAATCAACTTTTTGTTATGTTCCTAGGATGTGATGAGTCACCTCAGCTCATGAAGTTATCATGGGGAACTGAATCTGACCAGTGCTATGCCCTTCTCATGGCATAACTGTTCACTTCTAACAGAAATGTTTCATGCAGTATTTATTTGTCTGCTTTTTCTAGAAGAATTTTATTATTTATATTTTATAGTGGCGAAAGAAAAAAGGCTTCTTTCCTAATTGCATTTCAATACAGTATTTAATTAGCTTTCATATATTTTATACTTAACATGAACACTAGAGGAACATCTCAGGTTATCCTTTGGAAATCTGGATTTGAACTTGAATTTGGGAAAAAAAAAGGTTTCCTAAAGTAAGAAGCAGTCTTTAAGAGCAAAGAATGTTGGTCTCTGAACAGTAGATTTTGACAGTACTGCTAAATATGAAAGGTCACCTAAATCTCTGTTTTCTTATGCTCAGTGACAGGTGAAACTTTTCTCTGGGCATAGTCGAAGTCTATTTCTCAGATAAAAATGTATGTAGTGGGGTGCAGTAGGGTACTGCCTGAAACAAAAGGTTTAATTTAAGGTATCTTATGCCTTTTCTTTTGTATTTATAACACCTTATTTGCCCAGTAGCATCTAACCAGCATTCAGCATGCTGAATATCACATAAGAGATTAAATAATTTCTGTTGTTTGGAAGCAGCACAAGGGTTCATTTGTTTTTTGGTTTTTGCGTTTTTTTTGGATTAGCAGTCATACTGTAATGTTTGCATGTGAAAAGTTGAAAGTACTCCAGATACCATACTCAGCTAAGCCTGCCAGCACCACTGATGGGTAGGTTAGATAGGTATCTGTATATGTGTATGTAAATTACCCCTTACCACAGAAATGCTCTATAGTCTTCCATACAATAGTTATGGCACATTTGCATGCAAAATTTATTCTGCATGGGCAAGATAATTTAACCATTCAAGCCAATATAAACTCTAATTAATCAATTTGGATGTCCTAGATAGATGAGTATGCTGTTGGGATTCTAATCTATTTTTCCAGAATAATGAGATCACATAACCTGCATTTTCAGATTACTATTATGTTAATATTACCACAACTGACTCAAACGGAACTTTTTAATATTTGAAATGTGGATCTTGCCAAGCCATGTCTTCTGGTCTTCTGTCCTCAGCATATAATCTGTGAATGAAGCTGTTATTGTCTAGCTCAATGCTTTTGGTGTAGTACTGTTTTTGTCAATTCAGTTTGAAAACACTTTGACATGCTATGTCTCATTATAAGTAGGGAATACATTTTAACCAGTAATTTTCTAGCTACGTTGAAGTCATTTTTTGAAGCATCCTATAAACTTGCTGAAAGTCTTGCTGTCACTTAATATAATCCTGATTTATATCTTCATGGGTAATCATGTCGCAATAGTAGAAACTAAACTGAAGCTTCTTCAACTCATAAAACACCAGTTGAGTGTTCATGCAGTTTTTCTACAGTCTTTTCACTCTTAACTGCACTCTTAACACTCAAAAAGAGTTGCCTTTTCTTTGGGAAGAGTTAATCCATACTGCAGTTTCACGCAGCAAAAACTGTCCTGTGCCACTACCTACTAGGTATAATTTAATAATTAAGAAAAAATACTTCAAATGCAATTAAGGTATTATTACACTAGGTATGACTGATTACACATTTGTTATTTATAAGTAATTTCATTTATAAAGTATTTGTATAATTTATAGAGTATTTTGTAAGTGGGTAAGCGGGTGCTTATATTGTTTCTATACATTGTGGCCTGAGTTTAGTGGGTGTGGTCTTTATTTGAAGAAGAATGGCTTATACTGAAAAAGGAAATTATAGTGTTAAATAAAATGGTAAATTAGCAGATTTTCTTGAAATCCATGCATTTGGCATTCATTGACAGCTAAAGAATTGTCCACGTCTGTAAGTGAAGATTGACTGTTTTATTTGATATTTTCAGCACAGTATTTGTGGGCGGGGAGAAGAGTAGAGAGAGGGGGAGAGAACAACATGAATATATTGAAAGCTGACAGAAAATTAAGAAGGTTGGCTCTCAATTATCATTTACAGCTTATTGTACTTTAATCTCACTGAAATAGAATTAGTTAGGCTTCAGGGACACACTATACTAAATTGCAACTTTTGTTCTAATATTAATTCAGATGCCTGCTGAAACCTAAACTGAGTGCATGCTGCTAGATATTTTTGTGAGTCACTTAACTCTTTGATCATAGCAGAATGATTTAAGATAATTGTTATTTTAACCATTACAAAATACAAGAATATTTCTAGTAAAAGCTACTTGTCAGTAGATGTTAATAAACAGAATAATTTTCCCTCTGTGACTCACTCCATGGAATTAGCAAAATGAAGGGCATGAAATAAAAGGCTTCAAAGGAGTGGATAGTATCAAGAGCAGCATCTGAAAAAGGAATGAATAATTTTTCTTAAGAAACTATTTTTAGGTGTCTGATCCATTTATACCATGAAGAATGTAAAAGTATTAAGAGAAAGGGCATTTATTTCTCTCATTTTACAACTAGCTAAACTGATATTCCTAGATTACCTTGAGAATTTATTTCTCCTTTTAAAAATGTGTCGTAAAAAATGGTATGAACATATTTTGCCTTATTTAGGCAGCAACTCTTCTGCTATTGTGAACTGAATAAAACAATTCCCTGAAGATTAAAGATATTCAACCTCTGGAAAGCTATAGTGAAATTGAGTATACCCAAGTCTCAAATTCAGTTATGTGAAGGAATCTGTTTCTTTTAGTTCTATTTGGCTTAGTTAATCTCTCAAAAAGATGATCTCTAGTCTACTTATGTCACAAATTTTAATTTTACTGAATGACTTTACTCAGTAACATTGCAAAAAATGTGAAAGATTTAATTTTTTTTTCTCAAGTGGCATGGCTTCATATTTTAAATTGTCTGAAGCAATCAGTTTAGATTGTGTTATTCATATTGTCTCGTTTTAATTGGTTTACTTTGGTATGACAGATGATTGCTTGTTCCCTTCATGAAAACAGACAATTCTAAAAGAGGTGAAAAGAGATTACCTTAGCTCTTTGTATCTGCAATGAAATCTAGCTCCTTATGTAATGACCAAATTCACTGACCAAATTCTTAGGTTTAGTCACTACCAAAAGTATGATCTGACATGTGGATACATTTTTGATCTCAGTCACTGAGATTTAAATTGTATGTATTATCTCATAGTTGTAACTCTTGCAGAACGTTTGTGTGTCCTTCACAAGTTGTTGGGCTTGGCACAACAGTTATTTGGTGAATTTCTAAGGTCAGCTCTATGCTTATTTGAATAAAAATGTGATATTTAAAACCATTTAAGAAAAAAAAAGGGATTCCATATTGCATCATATAATTTTATATTCCATTCTTTTTATGTGTCTTATTCACATTATTAATGGATTTATTTTCCTTTACAAATTTATTTGAACAGATTTTAAAGGTCAAGTTCTTAAACCATTAGTTTTTTAAGAGCAATTTTTTTTCTGTTGGTGTCAGTATACCTTCTGTTGCTCACAAACAAGGAAGTTTTCAGTTTAACTTCCTTTAAACTGGGAAAAAACTACAGCTGATTTTTTATATACCTTGGAGATTCAGAGCAGGGCAGGTCCTTCATGGTTAAATAGCCTTTCTGGTAATAGTAGAAGCATCATGCTTAGAGGCTTATATATCCCAGTGTTATATGCACATGGATATTATGGAAAAGATGTTTTGTTCGCCTTTGCATTTGTGACAGCCTACAATATTCAACTATATTCTCTATAAGCAAGAAATGCCTTCAGGGAACACGGAGTGCCCTCAGGGGAGTGAGTCGATTTTAGCTACCAAATGATTGATTGCAGTGTTATTTTCATTTAGTTTATAGATAAATACTTGAGATATATTTTAAAAAGCAGGTTGACTGTGTTTTTGACTGCTATTTTAAGAAGATTTAGTTTGATGGATCAGTTGCTATACAGTTGCTATTTTTTATTTTTACTGAATATAAAGATCGTAGAATCATAGAATGGTTTGTGTTAGAAGAACCTTAAGGATTCATCTAGATCCAGCCTTCATATCATGGACAGGAACTTTCACCAGGTTACCCAGGGCTTCATCCAGTTTTGTCTTGGGCTCCTCTAGGGATGGTGAGTCCACAATTTCTGGACAACCTGTGCCTCACAACTACCACAGTAAGAAATTTCTTCCTAATATCTGACCTAAACCTCTTCAGTTTAAATTCATTCCTGCTTGTCTATGTCCTTGTAAAAAGTCACTCTCTGGCTTTCTTTTAGTCCCCCTTTAGGTACTGGAAAGTGGTATAAGATCTCCCCAGAACCGCCTTTTCTCCAGGGTGGACAGCCCCAGCTCTCTCAGCCTTTCATCCTGGGAGGGGTGTTCTATCCATCTGATCATTTTTGTGGCCCTCCTGTAGGTCCATGTCCTTCTGATGCTCAGAACTCCAAAACTGAATGCAGCACTGCAGGTGGGATCTCACTGGAGCAGAGCAGAGCAGACCAGAGCAGAGGGGCAGAATCCCCTCCCTTACCCTGCTGCCCACGCTGCTCTGGATGCAACCCAGGATATGTTTTGCTTTCTGGGCTGTGAGCGTAGATGGCTGAGTCACATTGAGCTTTTCATTCACAAATACCCCAAAGTCTCTTTTCCCAAAGCTGCTCTCGATCTGTTCTCTGGGTCCAATATTTTATGCACTTTAGGCCATTTTTGAAGTTTTGTTTTCAAGATCTGTGAAATTAAGAATGTCATCTTCCACTGTTACTTCTTGGGATCATTTGTCTTTAATAGAGTAAGTGTAATAATTGAAAAAGGAGTGAGGCGTGTTACCTATATGCACTCTCAAAACTTCAGACAGAGGAACAAGTATCGCGTCACATTCAGTATCTAGATACATTCAGAAATGTATGGAAATCAATGCTTAACTAAACTAAAATGTGCGCATTCAGGACAAAAAATGCAATTTTATTTAGTGAAATAGCAACCTGCAAATCATACCATCCTCCACTAGCAGGTTTATTTACTAAAATAGTACTAGTTTGAGAAGTAAATATATTGAGCTTTGATTACATCCATTCATCAACTTATTTATATCTGGGGATCTAAATAGTAACTTATTTTTCCAACTTCAGATACTTTATTTAATCCTTAAACTCAGAGAGATATATTTTATCCAATGCTTTTCAATTTACAGGGGATCTGAAAGTTCCCAGCAACTGTCTTGAAATCTGTCACTCATGTTTTTTTTCCTGCCCATTATAAAGTATCATTTCATGCAATAGATCTATGGCATAACTATTCTAACAAACATGGCCTTGAACGATTTGGCTTCTGTGTTTTGCCTTTCTTCAATACTTGGATTTGTAAACAGTGGGTCTGAACTTTTACAGATATTCCAAATTAGCCACGCAATTTCATTTGCTATATTTGGCATCTGTGTGTATTCTACTATATGACAATTTTTTAGTCTGGCATCCATCATGTCATCTTTGTAGTTTTCAAAAGTTTTATTGTCTTCTTCTTGTTTTCAAATAAACAACACACAAGGTGAAATAAAAATGATCATTTTCTCCACAAGCTTAGAGTTTTGAGTTATGAAGAAATTAAAGCCTGGGAGAAAAGTGGAACCCAAATGCCGTGAATGTTAGGATAGTATTGTAGAGAAAAGTATATTTTCATGTACAGGCTGAAACATACCCAGTGCTACATTGACTTATTTTTTGACATAACTTCAGCCCTTCTGCGTTTCTTACTGGTTGTCTCAAATGCTGGGAGAGTGTCGGGTTTTTTCTCTTTAACACTGATATCTTGGAGATTTGGGGAAGGTTGCAAATCAATTTCTTTTTTCTTTGTTACTGTTTGGACTTTTCACCTTAAATGTCTTGGGAGTGCTCTTCAGGGTAAAAGTAAAGCGGACAGAAAGCAGAGAGTGTGCAGTTCCCCCACAGAATTTTCCATCTTTTTGAATAACTGGTGTAGAGAGTGGTCTTTCTCATGGAATATCTGTGGCAGAGTAACCTGTCATGTGAAGGTATAATCCTAGAAATTGCCCAGACAAGAAAACTACTGCTTTGTTTTTGTACTGCTTTTGGTTTTGTATTCCCTTTTCTAATTCAACAGTATTTTGAATATCCAGCCCACGAATACTGAAATTACCCTCTGTTACATTATACAGATTTTTACTGAGGGGTTTAGTTCCGGCTATTAGACACTATATTTGGATAAAAATAGAGTTAAGGTGCAATTTTGGTTATATGTGTAGTAAGTATTTTCAAATTTCAAATGATGTTATGCTTAATCATTGAATAACACATTGGTGAGCTATGTGATACATAGATACAAAAGATACATATCTTTTTGTAAGAGTGGAATCACAATATACTGTATAATCCTCAAAGCCTAATCATATTTCTTTCTGTAAGATTTCATTTTGCAAGGAGATGTGGCTTGTGGTGAGGTAACTGCTTCTGGGAATGCCACAGTCACAAAAAGGTATGCATGCTGAGCTGCAGCTGAGCTAATATCTGCCTATTTATGGCAACCAAGCAGGAATCAGAGATTAAGTCATAATAAGGTAGGGATTGTACCAGATAGAGACTCACTTGTTTGTTCCATGAAGTGGAAGAAGGATTTTAAAGAAGATGATTTAGAGCATTGCTTATCCCCTGCAAAGTGACTACGAATAAAAGTTTTAAGAATTTTTTTGCATAATGAACATTTTTGAACCATGGCTACATGCAATCCTTCTAGAAGATCAGATGTTCAGGTCATTGTTTCAGTTTTTATACAATGTATAAAAAAAAAAATTGGAGAGGCAAAATGAAAGTACTTCCTGGAGCAGAATACAGTATATTTTATCAGAATCTGCCTTTAGAACTTGTACATAGAAAAGATCTGATCACACAGATAGTGGCATCTGTATTAGAATAAAAATATATTTAAATCACTGGTGAAAACAAACAAACCTGCAAGTTTTCAGTCTCTCTTTGCAACTTTCATTGATATGTTTCATTTTTGCCATCCCCCTGATAATAATAATTAAAAAAACCCGAAGTGCCCAAAAATGCATATCTCCTTATCTAGGACTTTTAATAAAGATATTTTTACTTGGAAAATATAAAATACACAAACCTACTTGTGACTGTGAGTTTAAGTTCACTTCTTTCCTGAAAGGCCATTTACTTTCCACATATTCAAAGGTATTTTACTGGACTTTAATCAAGTGAATAGATACAGAATGCTAGAATGCTAGGCAGGAAGATATGCTTTGAAGCTCTTTTATATATATAAAACTATTTATATATGGGAATTTTTTCCTGCTTTCTTAAAGAAATGAAACCTACATGATTATATATGTCTGTTTCCCCCCTTTTATATCTTTGGAACCTGTCTTCTGATTTAAACCAAACCTAAGATGAAATAGTTTTAAGACTTATAATCTTTTATATAACAGACTTTGTTAGAAAACACCTTCAGTTTGTGCTATCCATATGGAAATGACTTCTGAGTCCTGGCAGTGGCCAGGCAAAGCCCTCGTAGAGCTATTTATCCACTCAGCGCTTCCCACCTCCTGTACCCTCAAACTGAGCTTGTGCATCACTGGAGATGGAGATGTCTCAGCTTCATGCAGCAACTTACTCTTGCAATTCAGATGTACTGTGACAATGATGCCAGTGAAGATGCCAGTCTGTTGTTACGCGTGGATGAGAAATAGGAAAGTCCAAGCATTATCCATGTAGACCTGTTGAGTACAGAAACATAGACAGAATGGAGTCTGCAGTGATGATTAATCCATATCTCTGATAACCACAGATGTTAATCTGTTAACATCAGTCTGAATACTTTCAAGAATCCCTCATACAGACCTTAAGTGCTTTAGGTGCCTTTATTGCGGAGGTGGTTGGACTAGATGACCTTTAAAGGTCTCCCTCATTAAGAGCTCTTAATGAGGAATGCTCTTACAGAATGGCAGGCTAGTCCTGTTGTGTTATCCTTCCACATTATCAATAGTGCAGGTAAGAGACAAGGTTGGGTAATTACCAGAACCTCTCAAAGCAACAATGATGTAATATTTTTCTTATAAAAAATGTTCTCAGTATTTCTACTGTCAATTACAGAAAACACAGAATGAGATAGTTAGAAGCATTCTTAAATTTCGTAAAAACCTACTCTTCTTTTCTAGCTATTCACAAGTGCTTGAAGTGCTCTAAAAATGCTGACTACTCAAGATGCCTCAGTTTTAGTTTTCAAGAGTGTAAATTTAGGACATTGATACATTTGGAATGAGATTTGTTGTAGCAGCAGTGAGTGCTACTGGCTTTAACATGTATCATGTTTCTGATATCAAACGAGGTTTTGGCATCCTGGGTAAGTTCTGCACTATCAATATTTGTTGTGGGATGCTTTGAAAAAAGCACAAATGTCCTTGCATGTCTTAAAAAAGCAAGGAAGAATTTTTTTTAGTGTTCTGAGTCTTTTGGGGGATCACATAGAATCAAAGAATGATTTGGGTTGGAGGGGACCTTTAAAGGTCATCTAGTCCAACCACCTCCGCAATAAGCAGGGACATCTTCAACTAGATCAGGTTACTCAGAGCCCATATCCAGCTTGATATTAAATGTTTCCAGGAAAAAGACATCCACCACCTCTCTAGGCAACTTGTTCCAATATTTTACTGCCCTCATTATGAAAAATTTCTCCCTTAGTTCTAGACTCAGTCTACCTTCCTTCAGCTTTAGAATCATTACCCCTTGTCCTATAACTATTTTAAGAGGTCTGTCCCCATCTTTCTTATAAACTCCCTCTCAGTTCTGAAAAGCTACGATAAGGTCACCCTGGAGACTTTTCATGATGAACAACCCCAATTCTTTTAGCCTTTATTTGCAGTTAAGCTGTTCTACCCATCTGATCATCTTCATGGCCCTGCTCTGAACTCACTCTAACAGGTCCTTGTCTTTCTGTCATGTGCAGAGTTCTCCAAACCTTGACACTCTGCTCCAGGTGGAGTCTCACCAGAACAGAGTAGAGCAGAGGTGCAGAATCCCCTCCCTTCCCTGCTGCCCACACTGCTCTGGATGCAGCCCAGGACACGTTTGGCTCTCTGGGCTGGGAGTGCCCATGGCTGGATCATGTCCATCCTCTCACCCACCAACACCCCCAAGTCCTTCTGGGCAGGGCTGCTCTCAGTCCCTTTATCCACCAGCCTGTGTTGTTGTTTATTGTTGCCCCAGCCCAGATTCAGGACTTTGTACCTGGCCTTGTTCAACCTCATAAAATTCACATGAATTCACTTCTTGAGCTTGTCCAGGTCCCTGTGTCTGGTAGGCAAATCTTCATGTCAGTGATCCCACTCATCTTGGAGTCATCTGTAGACTTACTTGATCCTACTATGAAATTGATGAAGATAATAATTAGTCCTAGTCCCAGTATTTGGTCCTGTATGGGACACCACTCATCACTGATTTCCATGCAGACACTGACTGGTTACCGCTACTCTCTGGATGCAACCAGCCAGCTAATTTCTCATCTGCTATGTAGTCTATCCATCTAATGAATCTCTCTCCAACTTGGAGAGAAGGATATTGTGTCCCCTTCATGTCCAGGACATCCATAGCTCCTCCTTTTTGTACTGATGCAGTCATTTTGTCATAAAAGACCAGCAGGTTGGTCAGGCAGGTTGCCCTTGGTGAAGCCATGCTGGCTGTCTTGAATCACCTCCAGGTCCTCCAAGAACATTAGCACAGTTTCTAAGAGGATTGCTTCAGGATCTTCCCAGGAACAGAGGTGAAGCTAACAGGTCAGTAGTTCCTGGTGTCCTCTTTTCATGCTTTTTAAAAATGGATGCAACATTTTCCCTTTTCCAGTCACCAGGCACTTCACCTGACTGCTATGACTTTTAGGTAGCTGCAGGCAACGATTTTCGAGTAAGACTTTCTGTTATGAATCAAGACAGTTTCCTTTTCAGGAGAAAGCAGTATATGATATGATTGAATTCTTTTTCTTTACATTAGAAGTCAGGGCCAGGAAATTAAAAAATAGTGTGCAAGTATGTTCAGTGATCTGTATTGTTATTGCACATAGATTTTCAACTACTGAACATGAGAATTCCGAACACACTGTGAAATTGAATGGCAAATATTGGATAATTTTTGCATTCTCAATACATACCTGCAATGATAGAAAATGGCAGGGTCTAAGAGAGTTCTTATTAAGAAAAAAAACCAACATAATTTTAGGAAAGTAACCTTTGGTAAAGATGTACTTGAGATGGTAAAAGAAATATCTCACCTGTGGCTCCTCTACTGTTGCAGTTTTAAGGGCAAGTTTAAACAACATAGCTAGGCAGATTTAGCTACAGACCACTGGATTTTCTAATACTTCTTGTTAGAGCTGTGTTGGCAAAATAGAAGAAATCAATGGGGTTTAATTGGCCACTGGAAGAGACTTTGAATAGGATATTGGAGAAAGGCATGAAAATAATTGACTGTTGCATGTTAAAAATAGCTGTGAAGAGGTTTGTAGGATGTGGAGCCTGTGACAGCAGAGCAGCTAGAAAATCCATTCTGGTGAGTGGATTCGTTTAAGTACTTTTCTTTTGATTCATTGGTTGGGGATTTTTTTGGCATTTGCTTTCCTTGTTTGTTTGCATTTTTTTACCTGCCATTTTTGAGGACTAAATATTTTGGAATAACAAAGGTCTGGTAGAATTGTTTTAGTGATGCAACTGCTTGTATAAGTAAGTATAATTGATATCTAAAAGGTATAAACTTAATATTTAAGTATATTTTAAATTATATTTAATATGCATTTGGGTTCTCATTGTATCTTAACTAATAAAATATTTTTTTAAATAATGTATAAATTATTTACCTTTTCAAAAATAAATTTCTACAGGCTAGTGATCAGCTACTTCTTTTAAAGTTACAAAAATAAGGAAAGAAATTGATGAAACTGTGAACAAAGTAGATTCTTGGTATAATATTAGTTCCATGAAGAAAGTTTAAGAAGTCATTTAAACCTTTGAAAATGGGATTTGCAAGAGTAGACCAAGGCATTCTTTGAAAACAATTCTTTGGTTTCCATTAATACCAAGAGCACTTTTGGCTTAAATTGCATTAGTAATTTCAACATGTAAAAAGGTAGTTAATTGGAAAAACGTAGTTATGTGCTGGAGCAGTCTGCCAAGCTCACATGAGAGTTTATGGTCCTGATGGTATCCTCATCCACCAAAAATAACAGCAAGAATGCAGAGAGTTTGTTTTCTCCCATTGCACAGACTTATAGAATGCACTGAATACTGGGCCACGTAGTAATCTTATGGGTCTTTTTTGCAGTTCTTTTTGCTGAGACATTACATTTTACATAGAATGCTCCCATAGTGATTCTGTATCAAGGTGAATAGGGCAATCAGCAAGCAGCAGAAGCAATTAAATGTAGATCCTATTGTCTCATGGCAGACCCATTTAATAAATTATGATGCCTCTAGCAGTAGATTCTTAACTCAATAGGTTTTTCATCTCAGTGAGAAAAACAGATTAAAAATAATTTATGAGTAATCCAAATTGATTTTTAAGGGTTTTTTTATGAGATAACTAAATCAAAAATCTATTTACTTCAGCAGTATTATTTGCAAACTTCTTTTCTTTTTCCTTGTTAGATTATTTTATAATCCTTTAATATTTAGGGCTCACACCTCATTTGGATCAAGAAAACTAACATGACTGAGCACAACTGCTTTCTATAATTGAACATAACTTTGATGATAGCTTTCAATTTCACTATGCTGTGTAATTCAAGTATTTTTAACCTGATCTGGTATGAAATATCTCTTTAAAATAGTCTCAAGATACGAATCTATTAAATAAAAAGTACAGCAGTGTACTTATTAGCCATGCATCACAAATGTAATAATTCTATTATTTCTGCTGAAGATTTTCTGCATGAATTATATGCTCAGACAAAATGCATGCTTTTCTGTAATTCATTTTCTGAATTCAAATGTTTTCTAATAAACTAAGTAACCTAAAGTAATATATTAAGGGGTTTTTTTTTGCTAACATGCTAAACTGCTAATAAGAGCTTGTATATCTTTTACTGACAGCCTAATTTTATCTTACATTATTCATGAATTCATTGGGTGAAATTTTATATCACTTTATTTCCTTTGTGCATATTCTATAATCTGAAATAAAGTGACAAGTACACTATGTTTTTTCTATCTCATTCAATTATAGAAATGGTTTCTATTTTGATTTAGCTTGAGTATTTGGCAATATGTTACATTGTTTTTACTTTTCCTCTCTAGACAGAAAGGATAGATGTTTTAAAAGATGATTTTTATAAGGTATTTGTTTCAACAGCTTCCAGATAACATTTCAAGCATGTAATTTGAGTCATATTTAAGAGTGCATTCTTTTTTATTTCTTCAATAATGCTTGGTACATTTGGTGCTTATTTGCATTACGTTTCACATTTCCCTATTATTTGCAGTAGTTTTATGACTATATTTTCTGTTACTTTTAGTTCCTATAAAATACTTACATATTTTCTTCATAAGACAACATTAGTACCCCTGATAGGTTTTTTCTCAATAGCTATTGCTGTGCATCTTGCTGCAAGCATTTTAGAACATTGATACCAATAACATGCAGGATGGAAAATATGACTGCTGCTGGAACCTAATAAAGCATTTTCTCTCCTTAATTTTTTAAGGGTAGTAGATTCTTGAGAAAATATTTTCTGAAAAATGGTAAACTAGCAAATATCTCACCTTATTTTCTTGGTGTGTTCCCTCCCCACCCCCAGTCAAGATGAAATATCTTCAGCAGAAGTTTCAGAATACTCATTGCATGATTTTTTTTTTCTCACATACCCTACTTTTGTGTATAGACTGTGGCTATAAATATCAGAAAGTTTCTAGTGAATTGTATTCTCATTGGTGAGCTTTTAGTACCCAGTAGGGCTTTTTAGCTCTGTATGTGATTAATAGGTCAGTTCTGAGTTCTCAGAGTACTATTTCAGTGCCTCATAATCCAGCTCTGCTGTAGCTAATTTCATTGAGACGTCAGCAACTATTATTCTCCCCAATGTTGCTGGTATCACTCTTAAGGATCCATGTGACTGCTCTTCTCCTTTTTCTCTAGTCCTAATGATATCTTTCACTTTGCCACACATCAGACACCTGTTTTAATGTAATTGGGCTTCACTTCTACTGTGTCATCATTAAGCCCTTTTATTTTCACATTTACATCTTACTAAAAAAAGGATTGTGTGCAGATTTCTGGACTAATTTTTCGGTAAAAAAGAGCCTATGTTCTCATCACAGTCAGGAAAGAACAAACAAAACCTTAAACCAAAGTAATGTAGTATTACAATCATATTAATTATAGAATAATTTTATGAATCTGCTAACAGTATAAAATGCACATTGCTGCAAGGAGTGTAAGGATAAGTAAAATCTTCCATAGTAAATGGTAACACGATAAAATGCACATTGCTGCAAGGAATGTAAGGATAAGTAAAATCTTCCATAGTAAATGGTCTTTTGCTTTCCAGTAGTCATGAATCTGTTCTGACTGAATAATAAATAAAAGTCTAACTTGAAGTGGCTAAAGATAATAGGTACAATAGAAACCCAAAAATTCAGGGTAGATTTAGGGGAAAACTTGATTAGGTTATGAAAAGAATTAGGTGAAACAGTGATGCTCTACATATCCTTTAAAAGTAGAGAATGTAGGTAATTTGAAAATTGTGCCAGTGTTAAATAATTTGCAGAAGCATTACAAAGTAGTTGCTGTCTCTGATAGATTTCTGTTCAGAAAAATGTTTTGAAAGGTATATGAGAAATTTCCATGATTGTAGGAGAAAAGAATCCTGCATACCCGGTTTTATTTTTATTTTTTATTCTGTAAAAATATTTTTACATTTTAAAATGCTCTGTCCGTTCTAATGGCAGCAATGAAAAGTTTGTCATGGTTCTCAAATGACCTACTTAAGTATCTTTGAAAATTGCACAGTAATTGGTATACTGATTTTTTTTAAGACTTGATTCTTCGCATGCAAGACTTCACACTGAGATTTTTTTGAGCTAGTTTTGTTTTATAATTATAAAATTATTAAACATCAGGTAGGATTATTGTCACCGTTTTCCCTCCCCCTTCTTTTTCTCTTTTTCTTTAGCAGTTGTTTACAGGGTTTAAATGCATTTTATATTTCTTTAATTCTTTCTCTTTAAATTGATATGTGTTGCTACTGTAGGAGCCAATAATTTCTTATCCTCGGCCTGAGATACCATGGTGATGTTTTTCCAACCACTACACTGCTCAGCACAGAACAACATACTAAGACCAGTTGAGGAAAATGAAAAAGAATGTTTTCAATTCTTAAATTAACACCCTCTTTTTAATTTGGTGTGTGAGGTGAGGTTCTCTCATTTTTCCTTTCACTGCAATTTGTTTTATATCTGAATCCTGATCTAATGAAATCGACATGTTTGAATGGAAAATCTTGGTTAAAAAGTGGGTATTTAAAATAATCCAGATCCCTATCCCACAAAATGCAATGATATCTTTGCTTAATTAAAAATTAGGGAATTTTTAAAAATTAAACTAAAATTTTTTAAAAATCACTTGCTTGGACAAGAGATTGATTTTTTGGAACCAGTGAAATAATTCTAATTTTAGAATATATAGACATGAGCCAAAGAGAGCTGAGCTTGCTAAATATTTTTCAAAGTCAAAGCATTATTGCGTATGTTTTCAGCTCCAGGTTGTGAATTTGAAAACTGTGTCTGGATAGCTTTTCATTTAATATGATAGTCCAGAATTATTTTATTTTTAGCTATCACCAAAATTAGTAAATTCATTGTTTGTATACTTTTCAATGTCAAACCAAATTCCTGAGGATAAACATTTTGCCTTTTAGGAATAAGAAACAAAAGATGTTGTGTCAAACAGTGTTTTATTGTCTTAAACAGGACACTGAGTCCCGTAAGGGTTTCTGCCTGGAAGTGGCCCCCTCCCTTTATATGAGAAATAGCATATTGACAGAGCTGCTGTGTTCTCAGGCATTCCCTAAAGTCCTTAGCTGTTATACTGTGGCAAGGAAAAAGCCAAATTGCCCCACAGCCCAGTACTCAACTCAATGAACTGTGTGTGGTGGAAGACCTGAGGCTCACACTCATCAAAGCTGCACTGTGCTTATTACTCTTGATAGTGTCCTCTGTAAAACGATGGCAGCTCTTGGAGGTCAAACTCTTTCCTGGTTTTTACCATTCTGAATAGTTTTGAAACTATTCGCAAGATATTACTAGCCTAAAATTACATGTTGGTAATAATACCCATTGAAAGTGTAGAGATGGAATCTGTAACAGCCTATGATACTACTCGGAAACTACTGGCTTTTTCTCTGTAAATCAGTGTTAGAGCAGGGTTCTTAAAGTACGTTATTTTCTTCTTTGCAGAGTGGATTATTAATCTAAAAATTAAATATTAATATTAATATTTTGGTTTTTGTTGAGTCTGCCTTGTACGAGTCATAATTAAATATTTAAATATATATATATAAAAATTAGACAGTTGCCTCTGTTTTCATACACTAATTGTTCTTGACAAAACTAAATCCTATCTATTAATATTATTTAAAAAGTTGTAATTTTACATTTCAGCCAGACTTCTTTGCGAAAGCATATTTTTTTAAGATGGGAGTCAGTAGATAAGAGGCCTTGTTATCATCCAAGTTTATGTTTTAATTTAAGGGACATATAAATCAAGGTTTCTTATGGATCAGAATGTCGTTTGAGGGCGTAATTAAATGGAAATCCATAGATTAGCAAGCTTGATGGTGATCATTCTAAATGGTAAACTGTGCATTATGTATCATTTTTTGAGAGACAAAAATATTTTGTTAATTTTGAAGTAAAGCTTTTTTTCTCTCCTTGAAATAAGGAACAGTTAAATGAAAAGTTGCRTACAAATAAACTAAATTGAAATACCTCATTTTTCTGTGGCACTTGTAGGAAGGCTGAAATTGTTTTGGGAATATAGGTAGAATTTGCTGGCTGGAATTTTTCTTCTTGAGAAGATGGTATAGCTCTTTTCGTTAAGGTGGCAGGAATGCTTCTGTCTCCAGCTCAGCCAGAAGAGATGATATATGATACTGTTAAACTGAGAAGAAAGGACTAATGATGCTTTGATTTTTATTGTGATTTTCTTCAGTCAAACATGGATTTCTTGAAGTTTTCAGAAAAGTAGAAAAACTTTTAGAGAAGATAAGTGCTATGCCTCACTTTGTCACTTTAAGGTCTTCTTACCTACTGCTAGATATATAATGGAAACACCGTCTTTCTCAATGAAATTTTTATAGCTACCATTGATAGATTAGAGTTGTTGGTTTCAGACTAGTTCTTTCCACTGTGAAGTACCATTCAATGAAGTGGTACCATGAAATTCAGTACAATTTCATCTACTGCAGTTTTTCCTCACTTCTTATATATTTTCCCACTAGATTAGAACATAACAACTATACAAAGTGTGATTGTTGAAAGGATTAAGAGAACCCCATGACAGAATATTTAAAATTTTCATTTTTACATGCTCCATTAAGCATCTTGTTTATTTCTCAGTCATAAGGACACTAAGGCCATATCTGGTTTTAAGTTTATTTTACTCTAGAATCACAGAATCATTAAGGTCTATATTTATTTCAGTTCCTTCCTTTGGAGGAAATAGTGAAATGTCTGTAATGACAATCTAGTGACTTAATTTTCATTGTTTTTTATAGGAGGTATTGCTACCACTCTATGTAATATGGCATTTGCAGATAAGAAGTGCTGGGCTTTATAGGGTGCTTTACAGGAAGGAGTATGTGTCAGAGGTTAATAGAGCTCTTTCAAATACTGAAAAAACAAAGCTTTGTTCAATTCTGTCTTCATCTTAGCAGCTTGCATGATATGTTCAACACCAATTCTTGAATGTGATGCTGTTGCACAAGTCACATTAGATTTAGATTTGGGAAGGTCCACAAAAGGTTCTAGGCTATCAAACTGTCTTCTGTGACAGTTCATGTGAGAAGATTATAGATAAATATGAATTTTGAGTATTTCCCAAATCTTGATAACACAGTGATTTTCTCTGACTGTCAGAGTTGGAGCCAGAAAGATGCAAGACAGCATCTAACTTAAATGCCAAAGGTATATATTAGTTGCTATTTAAACTACAGGATTGTCACTTTCCGGACCACCCCTCCCCCCTAAACCTCCCCCCGCCCCAGAATTGTAAATGATGAATGCATACCTGTGCATACCTTTCTCTGTAGGAATTAGAAGTTGCTTTTGTGTTGGGGGGAGGGGGGGAGGAAGTAGATGGACAGGAGTGGGGGAAAAGGTGGGAAGTAACATGCAACATCCTTTTCCCAGAAGTTGGAAAATAATGTTGGAAAATAGTTTTCTCTTGTCTTAAGAAATCTGGAATTTGGATCTGCAATTCTAAGGTTCGTCTCTCACTTTTGCGTAACAGCGGCCCAGTTAAATAGTGGCCCAGTTGCATAATGAACACTACTCTAGAAAGAAACCAGGAGCATAATATTTTAAATATATTTTTATGTTTGCAGGGGTGGGTTATCATTAAAAATGTTTATTGTGTGAGAGAACTGAAGGTTTTTTTTTTATTTCCTTATTTATTTTATTTCTATTTTTTTCTAGGATATTTCATTATAATGGTAACTTTTTATTATTTAATATTGTTCTTCCTATAAAAATATCAAAGTTCATTTTGGAAAGGTAATTAGTTTAATTCCTTTCTGTTTACCAAATTTACAGGAGTATAAATGGAAGCACAGGAAGCAGTTTCACCTGCAGTATTTTTAAAAAATATGTTATTTGTTATTATTACTGTTGAGTGTAAAGATTATAATTAAGATTAAGATTTTTGTTTTGATAGGTGACATTGTTGGAATTCACAGTAAGAAGTAACCTCTGCCTTGAAGAGTTTAATCCAGGTTCAGGGACAGGGTTGGGGTAGAATTCAAAGGTAGAGAGAAGTGCATAACAAGGACAAAATGTTTGTGGGGTCCTGAAGGTTAACTTCTGCTTTCTACTCTACTGTTTTCTGTTTTGCGCTGTAGCTCAGACCACATAATCTTGTCCAGATTAAACTGTTTTAGATCAATGTCATTGTATATGGTGGGTTATATTGTGTACTTTAGGAATGGGTGTAAGTGGGTGAAACCTGTGATACCTCTAGACTGGTATTCAGGCTTTTAAAGAGATGTCAACAGATGAAAGTGCAATGTGATACTTCCCACAACTGCTCTCCCAGCCTCCAATTATTTTCAGCTCATATATTTCCTAAGCTTTTGTCCAGTGTCTTCTGGAAACTTTGTAAACCTTTTCATCTTCTACATCCTTTGTCAGGAAATCCCTCAAGTAACAACAACCTGTTGTATGGAGAACATCCTCCATTTTTACTTGGAACGCAATATAATTTTTTTTAACTGGTTACTCTCTGAAATTTAGATTTGTGAAACTTAGTCAGAGAATACTGAGTACTGTTAGATATTATCAGCTTCTCACTGAAGAAAATCTCGCTCATGTTTTTTTAGAGAAAGTTGTTTTATAATATGTAAAAAAGAAACCATCTTTGAGGCTGATGGCAATTGTTTGTCAGCCTTTAACCTTGTTTTGCCCTCTTTTGAATAAGGCCAATGCAAAAGCCTTAGAAAAACATCTCTTAAAATTTCTGGATGTCATGCATTTCCTTGTCTTCTCTATCTGTGCTCAGATGGAAAGATAGTACCTGATAGCAAAGATGACTATTAGAGGTTTGGACTTCTTTTCTTACAGTTTTTAATGTTCTTGCTGTGGAAACTTCAGTTTTACAGTTAATTTTTTTCCTGTTTTGTCATTTATGCTATAGAGAAAGCATTTTTTGTTGGGTTTATTTCTATTGAGAGCAGGAATAGAAATATAAGGCCAGAAATTTTATACCCACTTTTGAAGACAATTATCAACAATTATCTGTCCTTACTCCATGTATTTCCGTATAATGGGACATAACGCTAGTTAATCTGATTCAGAGTTGGAATATTTACATTTACAAAAGTATTTGAAAGTGTTTAAATGCTTTTCCTGACTGTACCAAACCAATTGTGCTTTGTAAATCTCAAATGATCTTAATGACGGGGAATGTGGAAATCACCAGTTACAGTCTCATGAACTTTTTATGCACATGCAAATTGAGTAGTTGCAAAGAGGCTTTTTAATAGACTCCCTGTTTCCTCTCATTGAAGTTTACAGAATGTACTAAGGCATGATTTCACATGCAGCTGTTCAAATAAATTTAGCATCATATATGTCATGTCACCTTTGTAACAAAGAGCAAACTGTGGTTTATGCACTTGCATGAAAACAAACCTAATCTTGTTAAAAACAAGAAGATTTGAAGTTAGGAAATGTTAGGAAAAAAGTTAGGAAATGTTCCAATATTGGTAATTTTCACCTTATGGTGACTGGAAAGTTGACATTCCTGTGTGTGTGAGTTACTTATTCCAAATGCACAAAAGCACAATGTAGCTTCCACAGTACACCTTATCCCTTCACTGCCTTGGCAGTTGCCCAATATTTCTTGTTCTGATGACACCCCAGCACTTTTTGTTCAAAATAAACAATTTAAAATCTGCCCCGGATTTGAAAAGGCCTATTTCTTCTTGAACTCTTCCCACTGTAGATGCGATGTGCTTTACGAAGATTTAAAGCTATGCTGTAACAGCACTGACAAGGTGTCATTGGGTCTGTTATACAGATAGGGATTTGGAATATGAAGTACTGTCCATTAATGTAGGGTAATTAATTTGCAGTATTCAGAAAGTAACTATCCAGCATTTCTAGTTCTTCAAAAATATAAAACGTAATATGTATACTGTTCAAATCAACTTTTTTGCGGTTGGGAATGCTCTTTCTATAAATATGTCTTCAAAACTCAGAGCTCAGTACGGCCAAAATTGAGGGAGGTGCCTGTGGAAATCAGCTTTGAAGAGAGTGGGTGTGACTGAGAGTAGGTGCCCCATTATCGCACAGGAGCTCAGAAATCTCATTTTACAAAACTACAATGTCAATAGTGAGCTATCTGGATTTACACCCAATATAAAAATTTCTGGCTGTGTGAATAATTTTAGGCAAATCTATAAATAACTAAAAAGTAACATCTTAAAAGAAATATCAGCGAATTCTAATGATCAACAGTGTTATATTTCTGTCAAAAGAACTTATTTTGAATCATAAATGCAGATTAGTACTAGATTCTGTCACTCTTGTATATGAATAATTTGCACAAGAAAGTATTTTATGCAGTTACTTTTTCCTAAATGGAATTAAATAATGACCACCAGTTTAATTCTTAAATACATCTTTGCCTCTTAAGAAAACTGTTTTGCTTTTCTAAGGATTTATTTTCCTGGACCATTACCTGATAAATAGCAACTTGTTTCAGTAATGCTTAATGACGCAGGACCCATCTGGCATTATATCAGGGTGTGCAGCTGGCTATTAATTACTGAAAACTCCTCCACAGCTCAAATGAAACCATCCACCAAAGATCTGATTTAAGGGATTCTTTTTTCTTCTTTCTTCTATAGTGCTAAAAACAAAGAAGGAGTAAATAATTCGTACTTATTTACTAAGTTAGTCATGGATACTAAAGTTTCCAGAAATATGAATCTTAATTGCATCAACTATTTCTATTCTCCACTTGTCCTGATTTTTGTTATTGAAACAGTGTAGTAGTTTCTCTTTTGAATTGTCCTTCCAGCTTTATGGGATGTAAAGGTTGTTTTGCTTTAAAGGTTTATAGTGTAACAATGCATACAGTTTTGTGAATGATTTTGTACCTTCATCCATGCGTGGAAGAAGTGAGGTGCTGCAGGTTGGCGTTGTCAGGGCCAGCCTGGATGAGTGCGCCTCGCCCATGGGTACTCAGTGGGGTGCAGCACTGATAAGCGCATGATCATGGTCATGGCCACACATATCAGACAGAACCACTTGGCATTCAAGGCAAGCCCAAACAGCTCTGTTTGCATCTCATGTCCTCGTCTGGCTGATCAGGATGAAGGTCTGTTATTGGGACATACATATGTTGGCGGCTCCTCCAGAGGCTGGACTGAAGTCCCAGTAGTCATGTGTGCAGCAGCTGGTCCCTAGTTTCCTCATTTCTGTCAGTGGGCATGTGTGCAGATAGACACCCACGCACACTTTGGATCTCTTCATGACCAGGCTTTGAGGCCCAACCTAGTCAAACCCTGGCAGGCTCTGCTGCCTTCCTCTCAGACGCACAGATCAGCCATAACCTGGACCCCATGGTAGCTGCCTTCTCCAGGTGCCTCGCTCGCAGCACACCAGGCCACTCTGACTGCTCACTGGCTAGCTTTTCTTGATGGTTGTCGACAAATACGCAGGGACTTTGTCCAGTTGCTGACATATCTATAAGCTGTCTGGCCCCAGTTTCTTTGGCATAGAATGGATAGCCCCTTTTCCAGGAACAGAGCAGGGTGTGCAGTTTAGTAAGCAGACTGAACAGACTGGGGATTTGGCGCAGGACATAGTCAGACAAGGGAACCAGCCACCGCTTTAACCCCTTGTCCCTCTATTTTACCATGCTTGTTCCTCTGCAGACCACCTTATTTTCTTCCTCTGCTGGACATCCCAGGCTGTCTCATCCCAGCCCAAAGTGCTCTTTCCTGATACCCCATAACTTTTCCCATGCCCCATGGCAGTCGCCCTTCAGTCTGTCAGGTGCAGTGAGGAGCTTCTCCATCAGTTTCCCAGGGAGGGGCCAGGTGGGGACACCCTTTCTGTGACTGTGCTATTGGGGTATCACTTCTCCCATCGTAGCTCTCTGCTCCTCTGTGTCTGTGAATGTGTGTAGAAATTAATTACATTACCTATATGGTTCTACTTTTACTCATTTTGAGCAATTTCTGCATTGTTTTATATACACTAAGCAATAAATCTTCTTTAAAAGCATATACTAAGAAATATGTATATGAAAGGAAGACAGTAAAAACAATGTACTGAAAAAATATTTTGTAGGAAAGCACAGTAGAAGTAAATGGAGTATTGTGTCATAACTGTAATTGGACATTACTAGTAAGAAAATGGCCCTACAAGCTATTTAATGGAAAGAGATCTAAAAAAAGTTCTTTGTGTTAAGATGTCACTAAATACTATTTGTAAGCATTTTATGGAAATTTATTGCATGTTTTGCAAGCTGTTGTGGCTGTGTTATTGGTCATCTCATAAAAAAAAATGGGGTAAATATCTTTCTGGCTTTGACAGCACCCATGAACTGGCATTGACAGAAAGCTTGTCAAGGCAAATAGCCTCTGCAGTCCCACTCCAGACTTGTACATTTTGTAATAAATTTTTGTACACTTCTTGAGGTCAGACATCCAAGGAATGCTGGAGGCCAAATGTGGTCTGACTCCACCAATTATTTAGCTGTTTAAATGAGCTGTCCTGAATAAATAACTGAGCCTGGGCATTTGAAAAATGAGTGCATGGTAGCTGGAGCTGAAGACTTGGCAGAAGTACTTGTGTGCAGCGGGCTAGCATCACAGCCAGGTAATTGGTTCATACAGCAGTATTTTTTCTGGTCTCAGAGAGGAAGGAGGTCTCAGTCTGTGCCATGCCTCGATATTCTAAAATCGACACTGTGAAAAGTCTATTGCTGATCCTAGCAAAATACTGATTTTAATGTATTACCAAACTAAAGTAAATTTTTTGTCAATCTGATAAGAGCAAAAATATTTGTTGCAAAAATTAAATTGGGTGTTCAGTTCCTGAGAGACGTTAGGGAGAGTGAGTTAATGTTAAACCATATGCTTTGCTTGTACAGACTGTGTTGCTGCATTGTTTTCTATGTTCCCTTTTCTGGCTCTGGATTTTTTGGTTGTTTTGTTTTGTTTTTTTTTGGTGGTAAAAAGTTGAGTAGTGAAGGCAGTGAGGAAAGAGAAACTTCTCTAATTAATTTTGTAGTGTGTAGCAATGGCTTCATTTTGTGTAAAGAAACTACAGGAACTCACTAATTTTAATCAACTGTATTTTAGCCTTGAGGGAACAAAAATACAAAAAAATCCTAAGTTTTTATATAATACTGCTAGATTTAAATCCCAAAAATGCCTGTCATCCCTGTCTTTGCTGTTGGGTTGATGCTTGAGGCTCCTCAGTAATGAGGTTTGTATTCCAGAACAAAAAAACTGTAATATGTTCCAGCTGCTGAGTTCCACTTTGTACCCTAGAATGATGAAATTGGTTCCCTGGCTTCTGCCTGGGAGGAGCTGGTAGTAGTAAATTTGGTGTTTAAAAGAGTCACTGTTCACATACAGAGCTGTCCTC
This sequence comes from Cardinalis cardinalis, assembly GCA_014549065.1. Lineage (NCBI taxonomy): Eukaryota > Metazoa > Chordata > Aves > Passeriformes > Cardinalidae > Cardinalis > Cardinalis cardinalis. Next base: position 4,951,177 of record JACDOX010000043.1, on the reverse strand, counting down.
AACATTCCACTGTCGTAAGAGGGGGATGCATCCTTTGAGATCTGTGTGCAGAAGAGGAGAAGACATGCTGTCTGTCCAAGCAGAGTGTGCTTCCCTAGCAGCTTGTTCCTTTCTTGCTAGCCTGGGGAACTCCCTTGCTTCCCTGGAACCCCACTGTTATTTGTGGTGGCCTACTGCAGTGGGCAGCTACAGATATGAAATGGGCTCAGCACTGCATTGCATTTTCAAGTTTCCCCAGAGATGCTGGGAACAGGCTGTGTAACTAAAAGTTGAGATTCTTGCAGTTATTTTCTCAGCTGACGTTTTAGAAAGAAATTCAAGGTCTTGTCAGACTGTTTAGTGATAGGATGAACAATGAAATTCCTACCAACTTTGCAGAAATACTACAGCTTTGTAGAAAAATGTGCTAATTAATACTACTCTCCCTTTGTATAAATCTTGAAGATAACAATAAGAATGCATATTTACACATCTATATCTGGCTGTTAGAAAACTGGAACTACTGTTGATAAGGTACTTTCTGTTGAAATCCTTGTAATTGTCTGACCACCATTTTAAAATGAAAACGACTTTTTAAATTGGGAAGTGATCATTTTAAAAGTAAGTTATATCCAAAACTCAGCACAAAGAAAGGGTTAGGTATTCAACAGTAAATGAAAGAGCTGCAAAGTAAGGTGAGGTAGGAGACAAGCTTGGTGAATAGAAGTAAAAAGACTGAGTGGACACACACGAATCTTTATTAAGGTAATTACTTTAACTGTACCTGCAGAACTTCAATATATCATATAAATTTTCTGGAGAAAATTTATATGATATATTTTTTTCCCCTCCAAAAAATTCAGAAACAACATTAAAGGTCATAAATCTTGTAAATTATATAAAGCACATAGCATTAATTTTGAAATTCTCTTTCTAAGACAAGAAAGAAATGGAAGTAAAAATTCCTTCTTTGTGAAGAATAACAGGAAAAGTATGCTTATGGAGAAAATCCTTAAATTCAGGTATCAGAAGAGAAACAAGAAGTCCTTCAGATTATAACAACAATTAATGATGAAGTTTGCTTTAACAAAATGCTGTTTGAAATAAGTCAAGTAATGGCTTTTTTTCATCAGCTAAAGAAGAAAATCACTGAAAGCAATAGTTTCTGACTTTAAAATAATCTAAGCAGATTACTTGTTTTGCATGGAAGTCACCTTTACACTGGAACAGAGAATAGCTGACATGGAGGCAATTATCTAATAACCCAAGAATGTGAGGTTTTGAAATGACAGCTGCAAAATGTAATAGAAACCATCTACAGTCTTTTGCTTGAAAAGGCCTCTTTTAGTTTCTCATAGACTTTGTGTACAAAATGTTTGTTTCTTACTTGGGAACAGCTGACATTTCAAGTGAATCCTGAAGAGAGATTTGAAGTACATTGATGGACTAGAGGCTTTTTTATAGAGTTTGTGAGCGGTAGACCCCTGAAGTTCAGTTCTGCTGTTCTCTGTCTTATGCTTTGTGTCAGAAGCTTGAACATCCTTATGCTTTCAAACATGTCTACGGTGGAACCGCACATGATTGTTGACATTCTACAGGAAAATGCCTTGGCATTTTCAAATTGTGATTTTATAGTAATAAATAATATATTAAAATTTTCTGTGAAGATCAGATCCTGCTGAGGCCATTGTCAACTTTCTCATTGATCTCCTACAGCTGAGGACTTTAAAAAGTGTTTGAGAAAAAGTCCTTAGAGATACAAAGAATTGTTAAAAATATCCTGTACTTTTAACCTGTTAGTGACATTTGTTGGACCCACTGGTGATTTTCTACACAGCTTCAATATGTACAACGTGGACATCACAATGGTTCTACAGAGCAAGTGCCATATTTTGTCATAGTCTATTTAGCAGGGCTAAATTTTCCTTTTTGTCTGTCTGAAAAACAATATGCAGGCTGCAGAGGAAATATCCCTTTCTTGTGCTTTTTGTGCCTTTTATAATATTAAGAATTTCATCATAATCCTGCATCCCAGTGCTCTGCATGAACACTGGCCAGACTTTATACAGCAGGCAGGAACATTTCCTGAAGTAAATAATGCCAAGGAAAACCACATGCAGGATGTATGCTTAGGTTCTCTGCACCTTTTATAGTCCTAGACTGAGTAAATTGGTGCCAGGGAGGGTTTCCTCATATTGTTCTATTATGTTTCACAGACTTCTCTATTTTTAAATGAATTTGTATTTCTCTTTAAATTACCTGGAAAAGCATTTGGAATGAAACTCTTTTCTTTCTTTGTATTGGTATTGTACTAGAAAAATTGTGAATTTAGATAACCTTGTTATTTTTCTCTTCAGATTCTTCTATTTTTTAAAAATTATATAATATATCATATTTATCTTATTTATGCATATATAGTCTAGGAATCCATTGCAATTATAAAGAATTATAGGCAGGTGATCTACATTTGAATCCTACTACCTGGGAGGGGGAAAAGAAGCAACTAAAAAAAATTACTTCTGACATTGTAATTTATGAAGTCACATAAGCACATTTCAATTTAAATTCAATCCTTCACCTGCTTTTTATGATACTTTCTAGCACCATTACTTTTTAGACTATGTGTTTATCTCACAACTTCACCAGAACTTGAGAAATTTTTTAACAAGAATTGCAAAGGTCAAATGAGTATTTCAAATAGTTCTTCATTTCATTATTTCTGCATAAAAAGAGGAAATGAAAGTAAGCTTTTCTCATACTCTTGCTTTCTGTGTACAGTTGAGTTTGTCACATCTTTACATTCCTTCTCATTCTATATTACTATTACTATTATTTTCCAGTTTGAATCTATAAATATGAATTTTGAAGTGGTATCCACACAGTAACAGCTGAGAGACTTGTCGGCCTATTGTCCTTTGAAAATTTAGGCCAAATCTAAAATTTTCTGCTGGTGACTTATTAAACACTATTAAAACAGAAGAAAAAATTATGTATCACAAATATCTGCAATAAAGGAGAAAACTAAAGTGCCAAAAGGAAAACTTTTTTTATATACAGCCTGCTAACACACCTAAGATCTGTGACCTTTTTCTCAACATCATTTGTTCTGGCCATAGTGCTGTGCATTTAAGTGTCTAATGCTTATTGATTTTGATACAGGAAGTTATGTACCTGAACTGGAGGGGAGAATCAGCATCTCCAGTGCCTTTCTTGGCAGTCGGTATTTTAATTTTCCATGAGAACAGTCTGAAGAAAATCCAAAAAAAGGTATTAATTTTCAGAAGCAGTCAAATGGAAATGAAAAATTAATTTGCCTATCTGCTTCTCTTTTTTTTTTTCTTCACCTCTATGCTATGACTGCTGAATGTAAACCAAGCCTATTTAAGTTCAATAAAGCAGTTATCTGCTCTGTTGATAAATATTGCACAGGTTCCTTGGTAAGTCTTTACGCCTCTCTCAGTACCGCAACATACAGAAAATATAAACTATTACTTCTGATATGTTATGCCTGCTCCCTACCATGCTTACCAATACCATGCCATTACCTTAATTTGTTTTCTTGGTTGTACTTGTTTATCAGGGTCTGCCTATGTCAGTTTCTGTTCTGTGGAGTCTTGGACTTGGAGATAGGAATTAAGTTTGTTGTTGCTGTTCTGTTCAGCAGCTAACAGGGTGTATTGATACAGAAAAATAAAGGTGCTGACAACAGTGGGAAGCCCTTCAGGTTGCTAAATGTTGACAGTTGTCATTTTAAATTTGAAAAAATCACATATCTTTACTCTTCTATAATTTCTGATTATCTACATAATTTACTCAATTCATCACCCAATTTATAGGTGTCCCTTTAATATTTAATATATTCATCCATTATTCTTAAATTAGCTTCCATATTGATTGCCTGAAAACTAATTTTGAAAATTGAATTGAATGGGTGTTATTACTTCTATCAGAATGAAAGAGATGAAAGTAACTGAAGAGATCATTTTGTAGCAGTTTGATGCAGGAACACATACATCCAGAAACTTTATGAAGATTTTAAGTAACCTAATTGGTCTGTTGTGTATGGTATCCAATTAGCAGGAAATGTGTTTCAGGTTTTGGGCATCGTTATCTAAAATGGCACCTAGGCCAAATCACCCTGGCTCCAAATTATGCAAGTTTCTTGTCTAAGCTCAGAGAACAAGATGAATAACCAATCAGTGTATTTTCACAGTGTTTTTCTCAGTGTCCAGGTTACCAATATCAATTGCCTGTTAATCCATCTGTCTTAAATGTTTTTCATCACTTTTCTAATTATAAAATCAACTCTTAGTCGCTTCATGCTTTACTTCAAGACTATAAGGGAAACATGATACAGTCTAAAGGACTTTATTCAAGATGTGATATTACTACTTGACAGAAGTTTCTATATTTACTTTCGAACATGTCAGTCAAATATTAATTGAATCTAACCCAGGCATACCTGTTTAATTGCTGTGTAGGTCACATAAAGCACTACCTAAAGTTTTGTTAAACTCAAAATAGATGAAACATATAGCTTTCAATTTCAACTTGTATCTGATTGGTTCTTTTGCCAAGGAAAGTCATAATGATTTCGAAATATTTTAATCTATTTTGGCTGCTTGTTATTATTAATCTTATCCTTTAGAGTCTTGTTTAGTGATCTACTTTTCATATTGTCCTTCTCGTTTTCCATATTGGCATTGTCTGCCCTCTCCAGTACCCTGTGCTCTCACTGGCATTCTGCAGTTCATGAAAAAAATTACTTACCTAAATATTATTTGAGAGAGTGATGTGGTGTGATGTGACAGACACAAACACGTTGGGGTTAATTTCACTTTCTCGTGATGATTCTCTACCAAGTATTTCCACTGTCATTACTTGACCATTATTTTAAAATGGTTTGATACCTAATAATATGACAATACTTCAATTATATTTATATTAAATAGGAAAAGAGAATATCCTGTTACTCTTTTGAAAAATGTCAAACAGTGCTTTAAAGTGTTTCAACGGTTTTTGAAGTAGTTATTAGAACTGGGAAAATTATTTAAAAACTTCTACAAAAATTACAGATTATATTTTTTGTCTGGTTTTCTTTTGGGTCATACTGATACTTCAAAGAATCAGTAATGACAAGCTATAAAACTTTCAGTGCCAGTGATGGAGGGGTTTCATGTACATATTTTATGTGTACCCGAGGTGCTGCAAGTTATGAACATCTTTTAGCCTATATAACTTAGCCAGTAAAATATTCCCTGAACTAAGATTTTCAGCTCTTTATACTGTTTACTAGGAAAATAATGAGATGGGTTCACTAAATACTGGTTTTATATGAGTGTGTGAATGTGCTCTTTGGTTTGGGGATAATCATGTGAGCAGTGTATTTTATAGTTAACTTAGAAGGTATTTACCTACTCCTTTTGTAGGAAAGAGTAGCCAGAAAAAAATTGCTTCATTTGGCTAGAGAATGTGCTTAGAATTCTAATGCTATGAAGACTTTTATATTACTCAGATAGGAGTTCATATTTTTCAATGTACTGAAGCAGAATTTTGAAATATTGTTAATAGTCTGTTAAACTTCTCGTGATACTAATATGTACCACACAGGTCTATTTAAGGATTGTTAAACATAGCCAAAAAATATTCTCAAGATACCAAGAAAAATTAACCAAAATTGATTTACACTCTGTCACACATATTTACTCTGAACTGTGATGAACTGAAACCATTTTTCAACACTAATTTGTGAAGATTTAGCTGTCAGGTTGAAGACATTTTAGGTTTTATTCTGAACATTTCTTCTGCTTTAGCTTCAGTTCTGCAGAAAAGAATAATAACCTTATATTGTTAAAACAATGTAGATAAGTAATGAAACAATGTGGACCAGGTTTGGCCTTCATCTGAAAGTCATGCTGCTCTGTAAGAAGGTAGCAGTGGTGTATCTCAGGCATTTTTTTTACTAGGCTGCCAAGTGTCAGTTTCCCAGTGGAAATGTGCCCCTCCTACAGAATCCTGCAGCATGCGGATCCTTGCACTTCCCACCAATCCCCTGTGCCTGGGGCAGCAGGCTCCAGCATCCGGGGGCATCTGGCAGGCTCAGGCACGCAGTAGCAGTGATCTGAAAGGGCTGCTAGATTCAGAATGTGTGCAGTTGCCTTTCTGTCACTTTCAATCCCCTTTATTAGAAGTACTCTCTTTGATTCTGGGATAATTGTATGAAAATATATTTCAAGTTTCTTCACTAGAACTGAACAAAATTGAAAAATGGTTGCATGGCCAAACATGGAAAAATATTCTTGATTTTGAACACAATAAATCCTAGATGATTGAGACAAACTTTGAGAAGAAAATACAGGTAAACCTGGAACCACCTCATATTGGTCAGACTCATAGAATCATATTCTAAAGTGATGTTTGAACTTACATTGGATCAAAAATAAGATAACTGTGCGTTCTCTTACTGCTGTGTATTGCACCATTTAACAAAGTCATTCATTAGATGCTTAGTGCAAAGGTGTACCAAATTATTTGGGTGTGAAAAAGTTTAAAGAAGCCTGCAAGCCTAACTATAGCAACTCTGCAGAATCTGTAATGACAGCTGAAAGATTATATAATTATTCAGTTCCTTACTCTCAACTTAGAGTTATAGCAATTTATCTGCCAATTTTATTTCCTTGTGATGAATTGCCTAATGAATTAAAACATTTTTCATCTTAGTGCCCACTTACTTTTATTTAAGACTCCAACTCCTGGTCCAACTAAGGAATACAACTAAGTGGGGTATTGCTGATGAAAAATAGTCTAAAACTTGAAACTAACATCAATAAAGTCAAGAAGTTATTTCAAGTGCACCCTGAAACTTATTAAAAGGGCATAAATTTCTCGAGAAACTGATGATATGCTTTGTGTTACTTGTTTATTTTCCTTTTTAAGTTTACCTTTGATGTTCTAAAAAGGTGTAAATGCAATCTTTAAACCGGCAATTTATCTCTCTTGCATATTCACTCTCTCATACATCTGTATCACAGCATTTTTAATGTTGTTTTATTTATCTTGGTTTTCCAGGATTTTTTTACCCCGTATATGAGGGAGGGAATAGATTTGACCCCATCATCTGATATGTTTAACTCCATGGCTCTGCAAGTCCTAACACCTTTCATTACATGGTTTTAATTTCAGAATATTCTGATCTCCAGTACAGTAATAAAGCACTTGAGTTTTAGTAACTCCTTGTGCATTCTTTTTCTGATATGAAAAACTTGAAATTACAAGTCATTATCTTAGTTTTAACTATCTTTTGTAATTTAAACAGCTAAAGTATAAAACAATTGAGCTAATCAGATTTCAATTACTGAGTCCCTTGTCTAGCTGATCAGTTACTTGCTGTGGTTTTCTGCTTTAAGTTTTAGGGGTTTTGATAGAGCAGCATTCTTGTATATTTGTCGAGAGTATTGAGTACAGTAACTCACAGGGGCCTGTAGAATTTACTGGAATATAAAATATAATTTAGAAAATTTATTCCATTGATTCATAATGTTGGTCTTTTTCAGTCTTTTTTCTATATGTGATAGATTCATTATTTTTGTTTTGTTTTGCTTCAATTTTACTGTTTAAAGCCAAATTTACTTGTCTATTCCTATTAAGAAATTTACAGTCTTGAAAATGGTATAAGATGGTGGGAAGGAAAATGAGGGGATGATAAGGAAACTTAGTCTCTAATCACAGTTCTGTGCCAGAGTTGAGGGAACTGTGTCCTTTTACTCTCTCAGCACTCGCAGTTCAGCACAGGCAGCATCTACTCTTTGTTCATTTTATCAACAGCTTTTTAGTATGATTTCTCAGGAAGGAAATAAATATGTTACGTAAATTAGGCCCAGGGTTTCTGTCATGTCTCTTTCAGGCTCTGTAAACTCTATTTTAAAAGTGGTAGCTTATCTCTCAGTGGCAGAACTGCTCTTAGCAGTCCAATACAGCTGTAGTTTCCCAAAGTGAATAAGATGAATATAAGTAAGACCTAGCATGAAACCTGACATTCTGGCTTAGTCACTGGAGGTTTAAACAGGAGAAATCTTCAGTGATGAAACTAAAGCTGTTAAGCCTCAACTGCAGAGTCATAATTTTTGAACGGAAGTCTTGTACAGTCTAAAGTTGGAAAAACCGTCAGCACTAGAATTATGGGACCACTCACTGTGTCTGGTTACAAGTTAAATGAAATTTTCAGAGTTATGAAGAAAGTACAGTGTGTGTAATCTGAGTCTTACTTTGTCCGAGAGAATCAACAGAGATGGCCATAGTATACATTCTAATGCAATAAAATTATAAAAGATATTCAAGAAACAGTGTTTTATTTGGTTTGTGTGTTTATCTGCTGTGAGATTAATATAGAGTCAGGTGCAGTAGTGGATTTCAAATGAAGCCAAATATTTTTAGAATTAAGATTTTAGCATTAGCGTTTTACTGCCAGGAGAGGTATAGCTAGATAAGCTTCCAAATGCCAGCTGATTTACTGCCGAGTCCATGTGAGGAGTTCCCTCAGCTGCACACAAAAGAGTTCATAGAGTACTCTTTACAGCCTAAAAGTTAGTGGCCATTTCCCTGTTTCCACAGCTGTTAAGGCAAGGAAATTACACTTCAGGGTAAGAAACTTTAATAAATAGATTCTCTGTGTCATTACCCTCTTACACATGTGCTCACAATGTCTCCTATTCATAATTGTTGTTGCTGTTCATAGAATTATCTTGAGGTGTTCATCAATTTTGTACATTTTACTTATTTCCCTGCAATGTGTAAATGATTACCTAGTTAATGTGGGAAACAACTGGTATCAGATTTTCTTTTGCTCTGACTCATGAATCAAAAAGCCTTTTGTTACTATTGTTTTTTGAATTTCTTCATTTTTCATGTCCCTATTTGGAATATGTTTTTCTCTATAATAGAATTGTGTGGAGTATGCATTATTAAAAAAAAAAAAGAAACCAATACAGATGTAGATGAATTTTCACCAGTGACTACTTTTTAATTTCAAAAGGTACAATGATAATATTTTGGGCATATTACTTTTTTTTTCCTTTTATTATCTTTGCCTTTTTTATGTATATATACAGAAATTAGTATTTTATATTTTTAAGGACACTCTGATGCATAGATTCTTAATAGCCCTATATTGTTTTTAGCTCTGCAATCAGGTTTGCTGGTATTGCAGAGAAAGAGACTTGTGGCCACAATATTCTGAAACAAATTTTCCACTCTCACTGGGGATTTTCATAAAATATTTTGTTCATTTTTTTAAATTATCTCGCCTCAAGGCTAAGGTTAATGAGTAAGGCGATAATCATGGTAAAGGAAACCCAAAAAAACCCATACATTAAAAAAAAAACCAAAAAAACCCCAAAAAGAACAACAAGAAGAGTTCTGGAAGGAAGTGTTCAAATTAATAATTAAATAAGGGCAAAATCAACGTGAAGACTCCAAAAAAATCTAGTGTAGCTTACTGAGATATAAATAATTTGTTAAGCATGTGGGGAAAGGGAAGATACTTGTTCTTCACATGCTTTTGTGATTATTAGAAGAATAATAGAGTATCTGTCAAATCCTCTTCTTCAAATCCTTTTCGTGTTTGTCACTGACTTTCCCTTTGCCTCGTCCCCATCTCAGGACATAGTTCTAAGTAGGAGCTATCTAATAGTTTCATGTAATATTCTAAAAATTCTAATCTGCAATATAATGTCTGTATTTGGGATCACGTTTTTAGATACCCTCGGTGAATTCTTTTCTGTTTCTGTCTCACATATGTTTAAAAATACTTCCTGAATTCTCACATATGTTTAAAAATACTTCCTGACTTTTGTTCTTTTGTTTCACCATCAAATTCCTCTCTCTCTTGCATTCCTTTCCCCGTCGCACTCCTGGCTGTGAAGCAAGGCAGGCTCGCACAGCCTGGCTTGGAGCTCCCCCTGCTGCAGAATGCCGCTAAAATTTGTCCTGCTTGATTAACCACAACTAATATGACAGCCTTGTCTAACGCCTCTTTCTTTGAAATTTAGCCTCTATTTTACATGTGTGCAAGCTGAGTCAGGTCAAGCAATTTGTCCCCAATCACCGAATAAATAACTGATAACTGGTTGATAACTCAGTAAATAACTGAGAATTGGCTGTCTAAAAGATGTAGGTGGAACTTGCAGTCAATGCAAAATTTCAATGAAGATTTCAGTGAAGATTTCAAGAAGTGTTTTACTAGGTTGAATTCATTAGGACTCCAAACTCTTTATTTTTTACAATGTGTTAATTTTGTGTGCTTATAATTTAAAACCAAGTGTTAAACAAGACCAACACAATTTCTCCTTGCCTGAGTCACTTCACAGTAACATGGGTCCCTATTAGTCTTGTCATGATGCCTAGTCCAGTCTGTACTTTAAACAGAGAAAGGCAAATTTCTCTAGCTACCCTTGGTAGCCAGCCTAAGTATCTGGTAATAAACATGATCTGTGAGAAAGCAAAAAATATTTTATTTCTGACTATCAAGATAAAAGACAATTCCAATTATTTTCTGTTTCAAAATCATGCTGATTTATGTCAAAATCATGCTGATTTATGTGCTAGTTATTTGACTACTTTTCTCTCCCTGATAATATATTTTCTGAAAATATTGGTCTTTGAATTGATGCTATGCATACGTCCATAACCTATTTGTGAGAGGCAACCAAGAAGCAAAGAAATTTAATTTTATGCTCCTCTTTCAACAGCCTTTCCCGTAAGAATATTTGTAGAAAAATCAATTCATTATTCAGCTGGTGGACATTTTTTGGTATTCTTAGAATAATAGATATTGCTAAATGCCCTGATGAGCTCTCTTCCCTTCAGGTTTTGCCAGAATGACTGGACTTCCTGTTTTGTAAAAAAAGTATCTTTACAATATTTTTAGCCCACCAGGCTCAAAAATCAGTGACTGTACCAAGGCAAAAAAAGATGTTAGGCTGAAAAGTTTTATCTCTGAAGGGAAGTAGTAGCTTATATCCTTGCTAATGCATGGAGTTGAAAGGCTGAAACTATGATACTGACTGTTTTTCAGAATAATTTTGCAACAGTTAAGTCCTACAGGTTTCTTAACTGATGCAGCAGAGCAAAGATTTATGCTCTTATAAAGGAGAAAGAAGGATTAAATATTGAAATAGAGCAATTCAACTTTAATTTCTGAAATAATAGTTTATGCTTTATAAAGTATTGTTTGCGGATTCCCTAAAGTTTCCTATGATTTCAGGATTACGTTATGTCAGGAACAGTGCCCTGAGCTCAAGAATTGTATTGAGATAAGAAGAAGGTGCTGACTACCTTTGAGCCAAATATGTATTAACAAATGCATTAACCTTATGCAAAAATATTCAATTTTTCAGATGCCCTGAGAACTCATACCCATCTTTATTATTACAGTTTCTATTTGAGCTGAAACATTTTGATTGAGGAAGACAAATACTTACTTCAAACAATTGTACATGAATTGCGACAAACACGGTATTTGAGTATAAGTCTATAAACTAGAAACTAATCAGTGCAGAAGCCTCACAAAGTGAAAATATGCAAAGAGAACTGGAGATCCAAGAGAATTAAGAAAGTTTTTACAAGACTCTAGGTGAATCATCTTAGCAATTCACTTTATGTTGTATCAGATGAAAGCTGTCAGACTATCAATATTAAGGAAATAACAGATTTAATTACTCTTTTTTTTTCTTTCATTGCTGTAGCAGGTAGAACAGAAATCAGTTTGAAAAAAAAACCAAAAATTAGGAAATTGTAAAAAACAATACGTACTGATTAAATAGGGAGTTAACCAATTTTACTTCTCCAGCAAAGAATTGAAAGGTAGTCCAGTGGCAGCTCAGACATAAGGATAAGAGCACAATTGTTCAATAAAGGAAGATATATATTACAAAAATATTAGAAGTTTGAATGAATGGTAGATGAAGCTGGAAAATTATCTTTAGAAACAATACATGAATTTTAAATAGAATATTTAAATAGATATTTCCCAAAGAATTTACCAACATTTGCACAGCTTCTTCAGCAGCAGGTTTTAGAAACATGTTCTGTTTCAAACAGGATTAATTTATTTTGATTTAACAATCTTCCTTATTCAATGAGTTGGATTAGGTGATCAGTAGTCAGTTTTAGGTTCACAATTTCTAATGCAATTTGTGTTGCTTAAGGTACAGCCTACATGTCAGTCATTATCTTTTATTCCACAGACTGTGGTACACATAAGTAATGCCAAGGCCACTGTGAGATCTCATGTAGTAATCATCTAAAGTGAAAAAACTCATTCAGGCATTACTCTGACTATGCATTCATTATGAGGAGTGAAAACTATTGTAAAGGCAAGGCAAAAAACCACAACTCATTATGACATCTATTAATTATATAATAATTTAAGTGCTGGTTTTCTTTTGTAATGATACTCCCCAACACTCTGATAAATTTTAGATTCTACTTTGGAAATAAAAACAATGTGAATAAGCTATACTAGTAGCACAGCGCTGTTGTTAAATCTAAGAAAAAGATATCTTGAAAGATTTGATGATCTGAAAATATTAATGAAGTTGCTGCTACACTTGTAAGATATTCCTTCAGTATGCATGCAGTTTTTGTGCTGAGGAAATGGCTATTTTCCCCACCACTTCCCAAAAAACCTCTAAGTTAACGAAATGTCAAAATGCTCTGGAGTCACACCCAAGGCCCTTTGAATCACTCTGAGTGTTAGGACCCTATCTGCATGTCCCTCTGAGCTGTAGCAATCCATCCACTGAAGTGTGGCAAAGTTAAAAAAATTCAATGCTTCAAGATGTGCTGCATTAAGGAGGTCCTGTTGTTCTTTTGTAGAATATACTCATGCCACTTTTGTTTTCTAGCTCTGACACATTTTGTGAGATGCTGCATAGGAAATGAAGCATAGTTTTACATTATAAGAACAAATTCTGTTATCATAAAAGACTAAATCATCTATTGATCTGTTTTCAGTGGGGGTGTTGTTCACCTAGATGCAGATAATTTGGCTCCATGTCATAGTTCACAGTACACTCAGATTTATTCTTATTCTTTTCAACTTCTCAACATCACCTCCTGGTAGGCCTGGAATATGTAAGAAAGAAAAAGAAAAGATAGCTTTGTTACTTGGATCTGATTGTATTATTTCCTGCTGGGACAATCTATGGTTTGTGATGAAAGTCTGTTAACATTGTTAACTTTAAGGAGAAAAAAAATTTCCCTTATTGAAGAGGAAAAGTAGCAAGTAAATAAAATTACTTGGGCATATTTCTTTGGTCATTAGCAGGTTATTTTCATCTTCTGTGACTGAGAGAAATATTGCCAGAAAAGACAAAAATGCTTTTCACAGAATTATAAGCTAATGGTTTTGGAGCAGTATGAAAATATTACTTCTAGTCATAGATATTTACTATTTTCTATGTACTTATAGATTTAGATATGTAATTGATAAAAGTATTTAATGAAATATTCTGGTATGGTACTTATTAATTTTACTGACATATGTTTATTCCTTTATGTTAGGCAAGCTCAAATATGGACTTAAAAATGCCATGTGATTATAGTGTTTTTCAAAACATTAATATTATTTTTCATATGGATGTACTTATGGAAATAATAGTTTCTTTGGCCTTTTGTTAATGATTTTAAGAATTAAATTAAGCTTATAGTTTGCTTCTTTCTCTGTAAATTAATTTTGTTGCAAAGTAAAGGAGAATAAAATCTCTTTCTAATTGTATATATCAGGCCTTATGATGGAAAGACCTTCAAAACCTTAAGTGTAAATACACTTTAGTGTATTTAACTCATCTGGGGTATTTTAGAATGAAATAATATCAGCCCAAAATATAATCCACCTGCACAATATTCAGTTAGTATAAAAATATTTCAAAACATATGTAGGGAGTATCTAAGTCATTAATTATCAATTTATTAGTGGAGTTAAACATACAACATCACGTGTAAAATGGACTCATTTTGAAAAGTGTGTTGTCTTCAACTGGCCAAGTTGAAGATTTCTGGAAGAAATTGTAAATTAATTTGCCATTACAAACTTCTTCCAAACTTGAAATTATTAGAATAAATAATACTGGTTTTAAAGGTTTAAGTATAAGCACTGTGACTCTGTTGCAGCAGAGGACTAGTGTAGGACCCTTCATGACTGCAGCATTTTCTTATTTGGAATGCTCTCCCTTGTAAAGGTATCCTCACCTGCAGGCACCAACACCTGAGCACAATATGTGGCACATCAATAAATGAGATCTGTTTTCTACCAAGTTATTAATAATAGATGCAGTGCTTTTGTTTATTCCATTTTTAAACTGAGAAAATAAAAAGGTTTTGCAGGAGAGTTTTGGGAAAAATTTCCTCATATCAAAAGACAGTTTTCTTCCATAACCCTGATCAACAGTGGTGAGCAGCAGAACGATGTTCTGGGCTCCACATTCACATGTTGGAAGGGCAGTGAGGGACAGGGCTGAACCAGTTCCTGGAGAGGGAGAAGCCCTCCTCCCAAGCCTGGGAAGAACAGGCATAGCTGCTTGGTGCACCCACATCCCTGGCAGCATCTCTGTCTGCTATTTCCTAATGGCATTGAAAAGTTTGAAAACAACATTTACTGTCTGGTTGCAATTCCTGCTCTGTCTGCTGGAGCCAGAAATGGATGCAGTTATTGTTGCAGTGGGGAATAGTTAAGCTATGATTTCTCTAGGGGCTGACTAATGATATCCATTTCTAGGTCTTTTTCTGCTTTTGGTTTTTCTCTGTGGCTTTGTGTTAATGACTAAATGGAACCTGGGCTCATTTTTTCTTTTATTTTTGTTTTTGTTTTTTTACAATGCTTAGGAACTGGTTTTGTTTCCTAAAAAAAATGCAGTGAGATAATTGTGTGCAGGTGTATTCCTTGGAGTCTAGGAAAATGCAGTTAAATATCTGCAGATCAGGTTTCTTCACCTCTTGTTTAGGTGCTCAGAGAAATAGGAGTGGGCTATTGGGAAACAAGAAACCCATCATGATAAGAATACAGTTTACTTTGGTCCAGCTTTACTGTTTAAATTTGGACTTAGATTTGTCATTGCAAGTAAATGACTCCTAAATCTTGAATGTACAGGCAAGAAAAATCTTTCTAACTGTGGTTGCATTCCATTATAAACAGTCTAAGTGAGTTATTCCACTGGGCCACAGGTAGTTATTGTAAAGAACCTTCTTCTTCAGAACATCCTCTTCAGCTCGTCTTCAGAGTATCTTTATTTCTGTGGGTATGGCTGAGCAGGGTCAACATTCTGAATTCCAGAGCTCATAGTAGGACTGCAACATTTATAAATATCCTATCATCTATAGGATATGTCTATAGGATACATTATTTATACTTATATTTACCTTTATATTTATATTCAAATTTATATTTATATTTACATTACATTTACATTATTTATATTTATATTTATATTTATATTTATATTTATATTTATATTTATATTTATATTTATATTTATATTTATATTTATATTTATATTTATATTTATAAGAAACTAGAATTTTAATAGAAAGTAATAATTTACAATTTGCATTTTTGCAAACAGGACTTCAGAATTTTTGATATTATTGGAATGCTGTTCTACTTTATGCAAGAATTAGAAGGTGTTATTTTTTCATATGTTAGCAATCATGGAAGTCCTTTTCTATTTGCCCTTAGTGCTGAGGCATGTCAATAAGGAGAGGGGGAGGGAAGAGAAGAGAAGAGAATGGGAGGGAAGAGTGTTGTTTCCTTAGCAACAGGCACTCTGCTGCTCAGGGCACAGGTGGCATCTGTCTTAAAGGCTGTTTAACAAAGCATGCAGGAAAATATGAAAGAAAGCATAGAATTTCTGTGGCAAGAGAAGGATTTTCTCAATCATCCCAAATAACTCCAAACACTTCCAAAAAAATCTCAGCTGATTTGGTTGTGAATTTGAATAAAAGTTAATAGCAGATAACTTTTATGTTTGTTACTAAAAAAAAAAATAAAGTCAGGAAAAATATTCTAGACATGAGTGAGTTCTAGTAATCATGGTCCTGATACTGCAAACTTATAATGGTCAGCTTTAAGCTGGAAATAATCTTGGAGAGATGGGACCCTCACAGATGTCAGGAGCTAGCAAAGCAAGTTATAGTTTTCTAGGCAACCTGGCATAGCTGGCACTGGGAATGCTGAAAGCAATTTGGAAATTATCTTCTGTGGATGTTCTTCTAAGGAGCACGTTATGCTTTTAATTTTTTGCAATGTAAAGGTAACCTGAGAGTCAGTGTAAAAAGATGAATGTGTAATATGCTCATGTAATTTTGAATCTATATTCTTTTCTGAATTTTCACAATTACTGATTCACAAAAATCCACTAAGACCATGTTCTGACTTTGCTATTCTTCCATTAGATCTAAATTCAGAGGAATGAAATCTGTGTTCATCAACCACTTGCCAATTAAGTTGAACATCCTTTTATCTGAAATTTTGCTTTTTGACAAAATTGTCTTCAATTAAGACAATTGTTGTCTTGTTAATTCAAGTTGTTTTGATGCCATTGTTTTAAAATAAAACTTGAATTTTTCATTTTTGTCTGGAATTGCAGCAGTTATATCAGAAAAATACATGGCAAATGTGGTAGATGTAGTGTCTGTGCATTGCAAAAATAGCTAATGCCAATTAAAATAAAATAAATGTCCATTTCATAGAAAATTGTATTGTTTTATCAAGTATTTTCAAAGACAGTGTGCTCAACTTTTCATTTTGGAAGCATTATTTTTTTTCAACGTGTTCAGAAAAGCAGAGGACTAGAGCAAATCATATTTGGTTTATTGGTGAGGACTTGGAAAGAAAAGATGGCACTGAAGGAAGTACGATTCAGCCGAGATGTGAAAAAATTTGGGGATAAGGTTAGTGAAACAATGCAACAGATTTCCCAGAGAGATGGTGGATGTCTTTTTCCTGGAAATACGTAAGATAAAGCTGGAAAGGTCTCTGAGTAACCTGATCAAGTGGAAAATGTCCCTGCTCATGGCCAAGGCAGTTGCGCTGGATAACCTTGAAGGGTCCCTTCCAACCCAAACTATTCTACTCATTATTCTATGATTCTATGATACAAGTGTATATCCAGACAGAGGTGGTCCAGCCAAAACATCCAGTTGCAGGATCACGGCTCTTCCCAACAAACATTGACATTTTCAAGATTGAATTTCCTAGGGTTTTGCTTCTTTCCACTTGCTGTATTGGACGCAGACGAGACCTATGTGGAATTCATAGGTGTACAAATGATGAAAGCAGCAGCAGAAGCACAGCAGCTCCATGTTTCACTGGACATTTGGAAGTATCTTTTTAAGCACTGAGGGAGAAATAGATTGATTTCCTATTTGCGATGACTAATCTATAGAAATTTATGACAACCCAAATGAAAGTGAAGAAATACTAAAAATTCGACTGCCTTCCACCAACTTGCCACATTTCTTTCTTAAAGGCATCACAGGGTTTTGCCTTGTTTTTAGCAGGAATCTCCAGAGCTTCCTTCAATCCCACTATTCTGACTTCTATATATATGTTCTAAAGAAGACATAGTATATAAAGGATTAAATAAAACCTGCTGAATGCAGGTGATTGCTAGGTCCTGAATTTTTCTTGAGAAATTTGGGGTGGAGAAAATGTGTGACCTGCTGAATTTTTAAAATATATTTTTGACTGGAATTAACATGTGAGTATTTAGGGTAGATCTGCAGAAAGGTTAAAACATTTATCAAAATGTAGTGAAGGATATTTCAGATCTCAGATCCTAAATGTTTTTGTCTCCTGGGTGCTTTAATATCAAGACGCATGAAACACTACAGATGCTTTGGTGCCGTAATTATTGACACTTGATAGAAAAAAACTCTGTATAGCTCTCAGTAAAGGATTTTATTTTAAAGGCCAGAATTCCCATTCATACATAATAAAGTGCCAGCTATTAGAAACATAACATGCAAATTAAAGGACAGGAAAGTGAAGCCCCACATTATGCAAACTCACTGGATACAAACAAGAAGCAAACAGATTTCCTGGCTGACAGTCACAGACTTCACATTTCAGAAGAGCAAATACATATCTAATTACTTTCCAAAAAGATTTCAAGTGAAGTATTGGGGAATCAGAAAATGTCCATATAAAGGTAGTTTCTTTAGTTCCCTTAATGTGAGTGCTGTTTTGAAATCTTTAATTACATGGATACTGTGATACCCTCTCTGATGAAAAATGGAAGAAATGTTATTTCTTTGCATTTAAAAACTATAATGTCCCATTTGGACCTAGGTACATTCAGTAATTACTTTACAAGATTTCTTCATGACATAAGACTATCTAAATACACATTTAAAGGGGCATCTGTAAATAATAGCTATTGAAAACTTTAACATTATTTAAAACTTTATTAAAGTTTTAAATACATTAATAAAGTTTTAAAAACATTATTAAAACTTTCACATTATAACAGACATTATTTTTTGTCCCAGGATATTTTTTGATTTTTATCCCATTTTAAGAAAATCACTTGGCATTTTATATTAGTTTAAAGTGTTTGCATGTTGCAGCTAAGAACTAAGAAGAAGGCATAGCAAAAATTAGTGTAGACCAGATAGTCTCTAGGGCGTGTAATTTTGATATGTTTTGGTACCCAGAAGCCAGTTTACAGAATTTTTTTTTACAGCATTAACTGATCATCTCGTGGATGCCAAGCAATGTATGTTGAATTCAGTATTTCTAGATATAAATTTGGATCTGTTTATGTTTAATGTGTGTTGTATACAGTTGTAAAATTCACCAATTATTAGCTCAATCTACAGATCCAAAATTGACTATTATATATGTATGACTATTATTTTATATATCTAAGCAATTTGTTTAAAATAAATTTATTATGGAAAAAATTAATATTCTTAGTAAATAAGAAGCTAAATTAACTGTATTTTGCTAGTAAATAGCACTATTCTGAGATATCCAAAAGGACGGGGGTGGATGTTGCTGAATTAATTAGACACAGGTACCACCGTGAAATAGGGGGTTTTGCCTGTCAAACAACTTGTAAGAGCATATGAATTTTGTATTCTATGCATCTGTCATTAAGATGTTAAATAATTCAAAGCAAATTAAAACAAAACCTGGACCATTTGGTAAGCCATAAAATTAAGGAACTTTTCTCCTTATGTTTTTATAGTTGCCCAAAAAAAAAATTATAGTGATGCTATAAAGATTATAAGAAGAATGTATTGTGCTTCGTTTATATTCACAATTATCCTAAAGAATGCTCATCAGTTTTTTTATGAATGACCCTTCATAATGCAGTACCCTGTAAAGCGCAAGTGTTTCTGGAGTCTTTAACAGTTTGAAATCAGGGTGCATATAAATGAGAATTAGCATCACAGAATCATAGAATGGTTTGTGTTGGAAGGGACCTTAAAGTTCTAGTTCCAAATTAAAATTCTAGTTCCAAACTCTATGCCACGGGTAGGGATGTCACCCTCTAGATCAGGTTGTTCAGGGCCCCATCTAACCTGACCTTGAGCACTTCCAGGGATAGGGAATGCACAGCATCTCTAGGCAACATGCTCTAGTGCTTCAGCAATCTCTGAGTAGACAATTTCTTGATTACATCTGATCTAAACGTGCCTTATTTCAATTTTAAACCATTATCCTTTGTCCTGTTACTATCGGACTATCCCTGCTTTTTTTAAGACTCCTCCAGGCAGAGGAGGAGTTAACCAGTCACAGATAGGAATATTTACTGCAGAACTAGTGTTTTAGCCACGTGTTATGGTCTAAACTTTTGAAGTGTTTGCCTGGGTAACTTTTGCTAAACAGAATGTTGGTTTCCCCTATACTGTAAGGCAACTTTAGATTACTAGTTCTTAGATTTGATCTGATGCTAGATGGCATGAATTACTCACCAACCTAGTTGGTTCAGCTAGGACTTGTGGGAAGCAGTTGTGCTGTAGGTGTCTTTTATTTCCTAAGTGTTTCCAGCCTTGCATACACCTGCTTGTCCCTTCTTAACATATTTCTAGGAAGTGCTGTCTCACTGGTTATGAGCAATACAACAGCAGTTTCTCATGTAAAACTTCCTTATCCTACCTCTCTGTAAATATTATTGAGAAAAGGATACAGGCATTATTGAAATTGCTATTAATTGGAAAATATGGTGTCTGTGGATGAGGTTGGTACTAGCATAATTTTTTCATCCATATCTTCTGAAGTATAGAACCTTTTTGTGTTCTTTCCCTTTAACAAATATAATGCTGTTTCTGTTATCTTGATTGTATGTTGGTGATATCATTGGCCATTTTTCCTAACTTCTGAGAATAACACAGAATTTCATTGCCATAGCAACTTTTGAAATCCTTAAAATATAGTGTATCACATGTTCTTTTCTTTGGAATGAAGTCCTGCAAAATATATCAGAAATTTCATATTGGTTGTGTCTTACTACTAGAATAGTCATATAGTTATGCACAAAGTAATACCTAATCTTAAAAAAACGAGCTATGACATTAGGTTATTGTGTATTTATTTGATCATGTGTATTTATTTTCCAGAGGTATGTTTTTTCATTGAAATGCTTGAAGACTATTGGAATTACGACTACCACGCCCACTCTTTAAATATATGGAAAGTTGTGAAGAGGGAAATTGCAGTGTTGAAGAAAGAGCAGCAGTAGATAGAAGGCAATTCAATACTACCACTTCTCTAAGATACTTTAATTAATCTCTTTGAAACATATTTTCTTCTCTAGCCATCATGATTTTCAATAATGTGATTCAGAAGCTTAAATGAGGCTCATGTGGGAGCACATTAAGATATGCCCATAATTAAGGCCCAAATAAATAGGAGTGTAAATTTTGTATTCATAGGTGAAACCTCATCACTGCTTTGTCTTACCTGGTAGGCATGGGAAGCAGGCTTTCCTAAAAGGGCTACTGTCCCTTGCATCAGAGCTGTTGAAGCGAGCAGGATTATCAACCAGATAATCCAGCAATCAGGATTATCAACTAGAACTGCAACTCTCCATTGATTCCAGGTGACTCCACACAGTTACACAGGATCCCTGTGGGACCTGAAGGGACCTGAAAGAAGTGGTTTTACACAAAACTAAGCACAGGGAAGTATACAAAAGACAGAAGGAATTTGGGAGGAGGAAAGAAAATGGTATTGGATGGTAGAAATACTGCTGTAGACAGTAAATAACATTTTCTTTTCGTGATGAATACTTATACAACATTAGCCCATATGGGCCTCTTCTGTTGTCAGTTCCTCTATCTGTCAGTGTTACACTGTCATAAACTGAAAGCAGAAGCATGCAAAGATGACTTTCTCTGCCTAATGTCTGCTGTCGGCATCTGAGAAACATTATTTTCAATGTGGACAGTTTTGATCTCCTTTACTAAGAGGAACAAATGAAAGAGTAGAAGGACAGCTAATGCTCAGTGTGTTGTGGCACTGCCATGTAGCAGTCAGTTTTCAAATATTCATTATCCAAGCATTTTTATTCTGCAGTCTAGTGAGAAGCAAATTATACTTCTTCATCTGGTTTCTACAAAAAGGCTGAGAGGATTTTAATATATTTTGGGGGAGAAACTAAAATTGCTCCAGATCTCTTCTTGTCTTTGTAATTCTTCCTCCAGCTGTGGCTTTAATTAGTTCTGCAGCAGCACCACTGAGAATCTATCCTTCAATGCCAACATTTGAACATTATAAATGTACATGCTCTTGCATGTAAAGAAAATAGGTTTAAAAAGATGGAACTTTCTAAAGTTGTATGTAATTTTGGGCTCTACGATGATTTCAGCTGCAATATTTAAACTATCATCTAAATGATAACAGAAGCTCATCCTTTCCATCCTCCATCTGCAGATATATACAAATATCAACATACAAATACTGACTGCCAAGTGTCTCCTGGATGTGTCCTTCTCATATGGCATTAGGGGGCAAATAAATAATGGTAGACAAGCATTATATCCATGTCTGGTAATGTCTGGGATTCCTCACCACGTATCTCAGCAAGACATTCCTCCATTCAACTCTCACCAGTTTCCTGTTGTCAATGGAAAAGTTCTGTGATGGCTCCATTAATAGTCTGAAGTGCCTGAGATA
Organism: Cardinalis cardinalis; assembly: GCA_014549065.1. Taxonomy (NCBI): domain Eukaryota; kingdom Metazoa; phylum Chordata; class Aves; order Passeriformes; family Cardinalidae; genus Cardinalis; species Cardinalis cardinalis. The sequence goes on along the minus strand of JACDOX010000043.1, from coordinate 4,929,021 downwards.
AAAGGCAGTCTAGCAGACAATCTAATAAACCCCACTGAGGAAGTTAACATATTAACCTGAGCTAATAAGTCCCACTGAGGATGGGAACATATTAACTTGGACTTGACTCTGTCCAATACAATTACACAGCACAGCTTTCCAGTTTTTCCTGCACTTAGGTCTGCTAGCAGAAGCTTTGACACTGTCCAGAACCCAGCAGGGTATGAATTGTTGCTGCTGTAGTTCAACAAGTAAACCTACAACTCTTTGTCAGAAGCTGGTATCCTTAGAAGGTCTGGCTATTTGAAAATCATGAATGTTCTATCATTATACATAACAGTTATAGCCTCCTTAGCTAAATTAAAGCTAAACCAGTTACCCTTATCTCTTTGCTGGTTGAATGACACATAAAATCTTCTTCCTTTTCTAAGAACTGCTTTGCAGCTCTTTTATCACTGAAGCAAGCATGAGGAAAGAGTGAGATAGATTGTGCTATTTTAGGATAGCATACAGGGCTGTGCATCATATTTTGATCCTCTGGGTCTGAAGAAGTATTGAAATCTATTTGCACTGCTTGACAAAGTTAGCTGTACTGTACACCAGCACAGCATATTGCCTTAATGTGTTAAAACAGAAAAAAAAAAAAAGCACTTTCAAATGGGGATTTTTTTGCTGCTGCTGATCTTTCTTTTGGTCTTAGTATAAGAATATTCCTTGTGGCATTTGTCACAGGTATTTTCTTATAATCTTCTAACTTCTGCTATCCCCTAGGGGCAGAAGAATAAATGTAATGAGAGCAAAAGAGATGTCTCAAAAACCTGTTTTGACAAACAGTGAAAATGTAAGTCAGCCTACAGATGTAAAATGTGGAAGTGTCAGTTGTCAGGTTCTCTGACTATAAATACTTTTAGCCTTCATGTAGTGAGAAATTTAGTTAATAATATGCATTCCTTCAGCCACTTAAGGTCTTTTTCTTCTGTTTCTGCTGAGTGCTGTACCTATTCCAGAAAAAATTCCACTCCTGTTTTTTTTTCCCTATGAGTTATGTCTAATATAAACTTCAGTTTTGTAAGAGCTCTAATTTAAGTCTAATAAAAGACTTTTTGTCACACTTTTCTTCTAGAATTTTGTTACTAATTTCCATTTATAAATTGTTAAGCAAAACTATAAAATACAGAAAAACTCCAGTGTTTTTAATAAAATATAATGTCAGCATTTGTAGCAATGCATCATACACACACAATTGCTATCATGGCAATTTATAGGACCTCTAAAAAATAACTTTTCCCCTCTGCTATTCTCACCCTTTTGCCCCAGTCATTGATTGACATCTGGGCTGAACTCAGCTTGGAGTCTCATGAATGGGGCCAAGTTGGCAACACCAAGAGGAGGTAGATAAGAAGTCTGGAGAGTCCAGGAGTTAGGCTTGTCAGCAGCACCAGTGGTATTTGCTGAGAGAAAGAGAATCAAAAACAGGGCTTGAAAATGATGAACAGGAAAGCATGGAGGGAAGTGTTTTACAGTAGCAGTGGCTTCTAATGTGTGTCAAATTCACTTTTTAAACCTTGTATTCTTCGTGAGACTCTTCAGTGTCACTTCTGGACTGAGTTTTCAGACATTCATTAATGATGTTTTCACAGGACTTCTGCTGGAAGTGTAACAGGTTGTAAATTCAGTAGTACTGAATAATAGGGATTTTATTTCTTTGGTGTTAACTTTTTACTTGTGGAGAGCTTTATTTCTATGCATATGTAACTGAAATGACAGCATGCATGTGTTTAGACTACTGAGGATGATATTTTTTAAAACACTAATTCTTTACTGTTTATTGTTAGCACAATTTGCACTAATTACTAGAGAGAAACACTGTAGTGAGAACTGGTTGTCTAGTCATATTTGAAATGCAGAGCGTTTATATATCCCCTTACATAGTTCTTCCTAAAACTCAAGCAATTTTTATAATCTTTTTCTTCTTCCGGTTTGTGGCATGAATATTTTTGATAGAATTAAATAGCAAAGAAACTTTAGTGATCTTAAAATACCTTCAATATTTCAATTTTAGTCTCTCTAAAATTTGATGTATCTTTATGTACAAGGACTGAAAAACTGCTTTTTCTATGAAGATATAAGAACTCAAAGTTTACTTGCATGTTTTGGTGTTAGTAAATACAGTTATATTCAATAATACTAAAGTAAAACTAATTTTAAATTCAACTGCACAAAAATTTATACTGGAAGCTATTGGTTGTGGCTGATAATCGAAATTAAATTTCTTTTTCTATTGTCTACAGAAAGATATAAATGTTTTGTACAAAAGCTGTCAAAAATAAGTGCTGTATTAAATTTTAAGTATTACAAGAAAGAAGATTCTTAACAAAATTCAGAAAGATTTTTTAATATCCAAGGAAAAATAGTGTCCTATATGTATATTTATGTGCATTCACATTAATTGTGCATTAATTAATCATCAAAACACCCTAGGAGAAAAACTAATTTTATTCTAGGGCTTCTGTAAGAATTTTTATTTGCTACTGATATAAGTAAAAATTGTAAGCTTCCATATTCTAATGATTTCTTTCTTTATGTTCTGTTTTCTAGGTAAGTACTCTGTCTTTTTCTTCCTAACATTCCTCTCTGCCTTCTCGAAACTCAATGAAAGAGGCAAAAATCAGGACAACAAAAATGAAGGTCTATTTGGTAAGAATTTACTTTGGTTAACATGCTTATCTACTTTTTTCTTTTTGTGATTGAAGCAATGAACCCCTTACAGAGGATTAGTTTGTGTAGAACTGGTGGGAGAACCCACCAAGAGGAGCAGTTCATGAGATGCTGGTGGCACTGCCAGGCTGCCCAGGTGAACTTCAGGCAGCACCCCTCCTCTCCTGGCTCTAGGGTCACACTTTTAGGGTAAAGGCTCCTCTGTTTCCCATAAGGCTGAAATACATATCTGGAGAGTTTTCATGGCAGAAATCTCTATGTTTGAAAGTTATTTGGCTCATATAAAAGATGGAGGAAACTGCCCTTTTGGAAAAGATGTTACACAAGGTACCTGAAGCAGTGAAGTACAATTGCTAAAGTACAATTTGATCTTACTTCCTTGAAGGGAAACAAGGCAATTACAAGGCAATAGCAAAAAATGAAAAATAGGGAAAAATGCCTTTAACTGTGGTTCTTTTTAGTTTGTCTCACAACCATTTGATGAAGCAGTAGAACAGATGGCCTTCTGAAATTCTCCAAAATACGTTGTCTGTGCTCAATTGAAGCTATTTATGAAGCTATTACTGATAGTTTCCATTGTAGCTTCAGTTACAGGAATGCAGGATACAGCCTTAGCCAGGCTAGGACTGATAACTTTAAGTTAGAAGGCCAAGGAGAGTAAAAAGAGAAACAACAGAGGAAAAGACTGAGAAGCATTACAAGGAAAATGTTATTTCATTCAATTATCAAGTGAATATTTTTACAGCAGAAACATGAATCTCACATGCTAGTGCTTTTCAGGGCCTAACCAAAGATATTTGAGGTGCTGATGTCCACTGGAATCATTGTCCAAAACAGAGTTTTTGAAAGATTAATGGTGCTAAGGGGGTTCTGGGGGTCCTGGACGTGACCATGGAGGGCTGACATGCCAGCAGAGATGAATCTCGTCTATCTGCCTGACCTTTGTAGTACCAGTGTCACACTGGTAAATGCTCCAAGACTCATACTGGCCTGGGAGTCTACACGTGTTCCACTGCAAAACTCAAGTTCTTGTGCTTGCTAGACAAGTTCTTGTGCTTGCTAAAGCTTTTCTGACACATCTGAAAAATAATTATAAATTTTAATCTTGTAAGAATTTAATTTGCCTAATTATACATCGCCTGCATTAAATTTCACTATTGTATGTATATTGTATACAAATGTCACATTTGTATATTTGTGTTCGCGCACATGCATGTACAAATGCACATAGGTATATCTGAAACTGTGGTAAAAAATTAAATTATCTTTCAGCTAGATAGTTTGGAAAATGAAAATTAAAACAGCTTAAAAAAATTTACCTGAAGAAAGATTGAAAGGCTAAAGAGACAAGACTAAATAATACTGACTGCAATTATTGGAATCTTGATTAAAAGTAAAAAGAATATAAGCAATATTTTAGTATTTCCCTCATTTAAAAGAATTTTCTAATTCAGCTTTTTAATACTTAAAGAAGGTCAGATTGCCTTAAAAGGTTACAGGTTACTGAAAATAGGAGATTAAAATGTCTATTGTAAATGCAAACTTCTATGTACTGTACAAATTAAATTATTTAATCTTATTGTAAAAATCAGATATTCTTCTAATTAAGAGGAAATGAAATATGTTTAGAGGAGCAACAAGAGCAACAAATCAAAAAATCAAAAGCCACATATGCTGGGATTTTTCACGTTTTAAATGTTAGTTTAGTGTCTTTTGATGAGTCTACATAGTGACTCTGTACTGAGCTCTTCAAGACTTCTGTACTTGTTTCATGAATATCAGGGAGCCAAAAATAATGGCTAATATTATGATAAAGACATATTTTATGTATGTATTTCATAATAGATGTTATTTTTCAGATGTATAGTAGATAACATCAGGCAAAAAATGGTTTGATAAGAAGTATGTTACCAAATCGACCTGCAGAGGGCAATACGAGGGTTTTAGCATAGGAAGTGATTAGCTGAGTAGGGAAATTAGAAAATTCACTAAGGTTTTATTATAAGGAGTTTAAAAATTCATGCAAGTTGTTTCTGGATTTTGCTGCTCAAGATACCAAAATAGTATATCTTGTTCGGAACTGTTGTGGAATAGGAACTATTTTCAGAGTGATTTTTTTTAATTTTTTTTCTTTTGCAAAAAAATCTTTTGCTCTGCAGTTCTGGTAAGAAAAAAAAAGAAAGCAAAACCATTTAAATAACCAGTAAAACCCTGTAAAGCTTTCAACACCGTGTTCCAGTATTTTCCTTCAGACTAAAACATCATATGTAAAGGGAGAGGTTAAATATGTATCTATTTTTGTATATAGATAAATATGTGTAAAACAGACCTGTGACTATTTGTCCATCCCATATGACTTTAAAATTCTTGTAATTTAAAGTACGCTTTGAGGGAAGGGAGGGAGTTCTGTGGTATGGTAGAAATCATCCATGACACATAGGCCTGGCAACCTCTTATCTTCTGGAGCTAGCAGATTGCATGGTTCTGTAAGCTTTCTGACAGAAAATTAGGTTGAATCTGACTTTTGTGATTTTTTGACTAGGAGCCTGTTGAGAATTGCCTACTGTGATATCTGTATTGCCATCCTCAAGGCACAAATAATAGAATCATTCAAAAAGGGTGCCTTAGGAGGAAATGAACTGGGCCTTGAAAGGTAGAATAAGTTTCTTTTGTAACATGCAAAATAAAGAAACAGAATTTTTTTCAAGTGAGATCTTTTATTTATTTCTGCAGGGACTATTCAACCATGCAAATTGTACTATTTAGGTAATATCTTGTGTACACATAATATCTTACAGCAGCTCATGCATGCACAAGTGACAATGTTGACAAATGGTGCAAACATAATTGCATTTTCATAAACACAGAGCAAGCTGAAATAGAATGCAGCCTTGCTTTGGAGTTGTTTCTAATTTTTTTTTTTTTTTAACACAATATTTTTTGGGTTTAAATATCAGCATTTTACATTCTAGCAATTTCTGCTGATGTTTTCCTAACATGTTTTGTCAAACCAATTTAATATGGAGACTTTCTTTCTGCTGGAGGAAAACTGCATATAAATCATGTATTTAGTAGCAGAATCTTATTGACTTAAAAGCTTGAGGGTTTTTTTTATTAAACCTTTTTTGTCTAGCATACAGTGGGCTTTTACTGGGTTTTGAATGCATTTTCTTTGTCCTTCCAAAGCTTGTTGCATTATAGTATAGACACAGAATTAAGCACTGAGAATGGGTTCTTCAAAAGACCAAATAATGTATCTTCTAACAGGCTCTTACAGGAATTAAGGCTGTGAAGTCATAAGGACAGCAGTAGTAAATTGTTGTTTTGGAACAAATGGGCTAATAAAAGAGGAGCAATCATGGGTAGTGTGTGCTACAGATGATGACAGCAGAAATGGAAATGTACCTGGTTTGTGTTGTTGCAGCTAAGATAAGCTCAAAATCTTTGTTCTTATCTCATTTTGAGGCAAGTACTCTCACATGTTTAAGATAACATCAGATAACTATAAGGTTATTGCATACTTTCCATATTTGCTATGCATGTAGAATTACCAACATAATATGGTTTGCTCAGACTCTTGCGTAATCCTAGTACAAATAAGTCTGCACTATAGAGCTAGATGACTCGTACAGTGACCCTCTTGCGTATAGAAAATGCAAGGTATCTTGAGGGAAATTACAGGACCTGTGCTTCTCCGTTTACTTTTGCGTTTGTGACTGATGTGAGGGTAGTAATCTTTTGGTAAATTTTTCTAATTCACTCACCTGAGGCCAGAGGAGTAGCCTGTTTCCTGACTCTTCTACAAGTCGTATGCTTTTACTTTCATTTTGGACCTAGAAGAAGCAAACACAGTCCAGCATGCCAGTCTGCACCCTGTCATTAGAGATGCACAGGAAACTTTCAGCATTCTTGAGTGGAGATGGGCTTTATTGTCTTGCTCTCCACCCTTTCAACTCAGCCCAACCTGCCTTGTTTTATCTGTGTGACTCTATTCCCCATCTTCTCCTGTATTCCAGATACCCTTTGGGCATATACTCTGTTTGTTGACCCCAACTTTGTCGTTCGCTGGCGGCTTCCAGAAAGCAAAAAATTGTCCTGTTTTTATAAATACTTTAGTCTTCTAAAAAGTAAAAAAAACCCATATTTTGAGATCATATGTGTTGTACACATAAATTGTACAGCACTATGCTATATCATGATGCTATCCTGCAAAATTTTGCTCTTTCTTCTTCTACATCTTAGCCTATATTGCTTCAAGAGTTTGACATGGAAAGGAATTGTAAGACATAAAACATTGTGACTCTGGTGGTTTTTAGTTGCTGGGGCTCTTAACAGAAAATTCCATCATATTCTGAAACCATATTTGGATGAGACCATGTCTTGTTCTGAAATGGAACTGTGATGTACAGTGACTACATCCAGAGTACAAATTCATTCTGCACTCATGGAGTTCTGAGGTCTGATTTTACCTTATTATTATGACATCCAAAAGTCTCCACTGCAGTTGACTCTGTTACATGCTTTGTTCCAAAGAAGGTTTCTCTTTGTACTGTGTTACTTCCTCAGACTTAAAATCAGTTCCCTGTGGTTCATGAGCAGTTTCATTTTGGACTTTTTCAAACTGCTCTGCTTATATCACTTCTTTATGCAGCATTCTTTTCCAAATGGCTACTTCCTTAACTGGAAGCACCCAAAGTCTTTGAGCTCAATAATGGCTAAACCTCCCTAAAGGACCCTTCACAGCAACATCAACTGAAATCAGTTACTAAAGCAACAAAACTCCACTGAAATCAAGGTAATAATTAATTGGTAACATCTGCAAAATTTTAATTTCATCCATGCTTTATTGTATCAAAAGAACAACACTATAGAGAGTCTTGGTGATTTCTGGGGAGGGAAAATAGGCGACCAAGTTTTTCTGAATAGATAAAAAGCCTAAGTTCACACGGAGAGTTCTGTTCTGCCATGATCCCAGAGTGTATCTCTGAGTATCTCTTCCATCAAAATAAAGGCTTGCTCTCTCCAGATATCCACATTCAAGTAAGACTCTCAGAGTCTATCTTGGAGACAGAGCAGTTCTCAAAATGTTCTAACAAGCAACATGATGTTCAGCTGTGTCAAACATATAAAGTTAGCAGGATCACATGACAAATTTAAGACTGGATTATGGTCTGACTGATTATGCTGGCACCCCTCATTTCAACCATCCTGAGGGGGTAAGATCTATCAGTTGTCCACAATTGAATCTACACTGACACTTACATAAAACAAAAGGGACTGTGATCTTTATAACTTGCCTAAATCCAGCCCTGAAAATAACTTGCCTACTTTTCTCTCAGGTCTTGCTAGGCAATGTTCCTGAAATTTACCTGCTGTAATTATACCTAAGATGGCATCATGTGTCATCTGGTGCTGTTCTCAGGTTTAACTTCAAGGCATAGAAAATGTGAAGGTGTTGACAAGGGTCACCTTAGCATTTGTATTTATAATGTACTAATTAATGTCAACATTACAGAGCAGATTTATTTCATTTTCTCCACTAGTTTAAGTCTCTGATAACACAGGAGTAGGTAGCCTTTAATTGGTAATCTTTAGCAGTTTGAACGAGACATTTAAATGGACTTCAAATTTAAGGCCATGAAAGGAAAACCAGCCTTTTAGTACAAAGCTTCAAGAGCTTTGTGATGATGATTTACGTTACTGTAAATTATTACGTGTTAACAATTACTTACAATACAAAATTGAGGTAATATCTTGATTTTAATTCTTCTCCTCACTTTTTTATTGGTCTTCAATACATGCTCATTGATTTTGGAAGAGGTGTGAAGTAATATTTGCAAACATTTAGTGGCCATATTGCTCTCCTTAACTCTTGCTCTGCAGCTCATCCCAGGAAGCAGTATGACTCATTTCATACATTGAAGCCTTTTTGAAAAGAAATCTTTTATATAAAGTAGTGGTGGTGGCTTGTGTTTTATCATGATAGAAATCAGAACTTATCCATAATAGACATAGAATACAAACAGGTACAGCCATTATATTGGAAGAGAAGATGACTAAATACTAATTTTTTTAAACACTTTGAAAAGGGGAAAGGGAACCTTACTCACCTCTTCCTGCATGAGAAATAAAACTGCTTTTCTATTATAAAAAGCAAATCTTATAGTATACCTGTCACTCCACATGCAGCAGTGCAGAAGCTGTGTCCCTGTGTGTGGAAGCAGATTCTCTGTTCATTTCAATTGCAGATCAGCATGTAATTTTCTCAGCAGTGTGTGAAGTTTATTTGTAGCAGAGATCAAGAATTGAGAGGATAGTATCAAGGAAAAGACTTCAATGCTCAACATTGAAGTGCATCACAAAGAAGAGTTACAGCTATTATAGTGAATTAGCTAAATGCAGTACTCATAAGATCTTAGTGGGAAAAAAGGGTTTTTTTTTTCTATACAGACTTTGGTTTATGCAGTATTTTCACAACTGGGAATATTCTCATATTTTCAATTTTCTTCATCTGCTACATACCAAAAGAAAAGCATTAAGAAACAAACTTTTTGTGGCAAACTTTGACATTCTAGATTTATAAATAATTAAATTATCCTTATTTGATAAAGTTAATTTTGACTGTGCATACATGGACTGTTAGTCTTCAGAGGTTTAATTGTGAGATTTTACAAAGGACCTTAATCTTAGACATTCAAGGAGACTGATAGGACTGTTTCTTCTTTTATCTTCACTATTTTTTGTGGAGAATCCCCTTCCCTTTTTTTTGCCCTTTTAAAAAGCAACTCTATTCCACTGGCCATAGAACATTGTGAGTCCTGACTGGTAAAAAAAGTTATTCCCTTATTCCCTTGTTCATTTTTCTGCAGTGTTCAACAGTATAATATCTGGGTCTGCATCTTTAGAGGAACCTGAACATCTAAAATAGTAGCAACTCTTCTGTTGTCAGACACAGGAAGATCAATGTCAAAAATACATGCTATGTATTTTGGGTATTTAATTTACAAGCTAATGATCTGATTGTTTTATTTTGTGGGATTTTTAATGGCATCTTTTTGGTCACTTTGCTCACCAAAAACACTTACAAATAAATGTTCAGCATTTCCACAGAAGAGGCAAAAAGGATCCCATGATATACCTGGTTAAAGGTAGATATCACTATCGTAGTAGACATTACTTTTGGGGATATTGCATTAGGCACTTTTAATGGAAAAGACATCAGTACTCTTTGGTAATAATTTCTGTCATTCTTGAACTTTGAATACTCATCTTAGCAAAACATGACAGCTTTCTTTGCTCTTTCAGTTAATAACTGGAATGAGTTTGCCAGGGGCTCAAATGAGCACCCAAATCCACACAAGAGCAGGAGGGAAGCTGGACGCAGCTCAGTTATGTGTATGTACACACACACACGTGTGAACATACATATCCATGTACACAAACATGTATGTGCCCTTGTCCAGGCTCAGCTCTGACAGGTTGTGGTAGTCAAAACTGTTGTAAGACACACTTAGGATCTTAAGAGTTATTCTATTTTCAAATATAAGAAAAAGATTTTTAAGTTTTGATTTCTCAACAAATCCTTAACATTTTGGAGTGATAGATCACGGAATCATAGATACTGTGCTGTAAACAAGATTGTGAAAATTTCTTGGAGTAAGGAGAACTCAGCTTGTTAGAATATATATCAAACTGTATCCTGTAATTATGCTAGATCACTCTGGTTTTAGGGCAAGAGTTCCTCCTTTTTCATAGACAATGTAGAATTAAGACTCCTTTGCCTTCAGGAAAAGATTTTTTCCAGCAGTTAGATTAAGTTAAAGGCACATTCTTCTGCTACTTCTCTCATATATGATTTATGTGGGCTATGACAGCCATATGGATAATATCACTGTGAGTTTTGTTTTATTTTGTTTTGGTCTATATGAAGATTTTAAGACAGCCTAGTTATATCATCCAGGGAAGAGATAAAGAATACTATTAGATCTATACTATAAATTTTAAAATGTCATGGAATGTGGAGGTGAATTTGTACCTAATAGAGATATCTACTCCTTAGAGTTTTTCTATGGGAATCAAAAAGCCTTTATAATGTCAGTTAAAGAGGACAGCACAGTTCTTCACTTTCTTCATGGAGTTGTTATTAAAAAAAAAAAGAAAGTTTAAAACTAACCAGAAGTCATAACCATTATAAACTGACAGTTTCTGATGGAAAATATCTTTCTTGAAAATTAATTGTCCATGGAAACCTGTAGTGAAATACACAGCCTGATTTATGACCTGTACGTTTGCCATGACTTTCAACCCAGCTACAGATGAAACACCATGCAGCTGCTTGCTCCAAGCCCTTTTCTTTTCCCCTCGCTGCCTCCCCAATGGAATGGGGAGGAGAATGAAAGTGAATCTTCTATATTGAGATAAGAGCAGTTCAATAATTGAAAATAAAATACAATAAAAATGATAATTTTAAATAATAAAAATAATAATAAAAAGAAAAAAAACAAACAAGTGATGCATAATACAATTTTTCACCACTTGCTGACTGAAGCCAGACCCATGTTCCTGAACCTAGATCACCATGCTTCCCAGTAGCTCACCCCAGTCCTAGGCATGACTTCTGTGGTGTGGAATATCCCTTTGGTCATTTTGGATCACCTGTCCTGGCAGTGCTCCCTCCCAATTTTGTTAGGGTTTTTGGTTTTTTTTTCATATATCTCCTCACTGGCAGAGCATGAGACAAGGGAAAAATAGAAGTCCTTGACGTAGGGTAAGTACGACTTGGAAAAAACCAAAACATCAGTGTGTTAGCAACACTATTTTGCCTGAATCCTAAACACAGCACTGTAATAGCTGCCAAAAGGAAAGTAAGTCTACTCCAGCTGAAACCAAGAGAATATTGTAAATAAAACAGAATAAGTAAATAGAATAAATAGAATTTAAAAAAAAGGAAGAGGTATATATCTAAAAAAATGGAATCAGAAATGACTTGATTATGCATCTATACAAAATATAAAATTTAATCGTAAATAGACAAATTTGTAGTTAGTAGGCCATAGATGTAATTCATATTACCAGCACCTAACATTTCTATATCTTTTTTTTGCCTATCCAGTAAACAGCATTGGTAATACTAATTTGATATTCTAAATATAGTAGTAACAGCCCATGTTCAAGGAAGATGTTCATTTGGTGAGATGAATAAACAGAATTTTTCTGCTGTGTAATTACTGCAGTATGTCATTAATGTTTTGTAATGAGGAACATTATATACAGTGACACTATCTATGCTTGCAGATTGAATTGAATAAGAACTCTTGAGTTTTAAATTTCTTCTATTCATCATCTATTTTATGCCCTTAAATAATTTTTCTGTCAGAAGAATGTGATTTCCTTGCAATGAGATAGCTGAAATTCAATTTTTCAAACCTTTTTGGTTTTGTTGGAAAGATGTATGCCAAGTAAAGGTCAGGCTTCTGGGCCAATGTGGGATGCGGTGCTGAGCTGAATGGACCCACTGTATCTATTCTAATGGCCTAATGATATGTGAGGTAGAGAATAGAAGGTCTTCATTAATGATTCCCTGCATTATTTAATGAGATAAAGGGAAGCAAAAGTGTGTAGGAGTCAATTGAGAAAAACGGGTCTTCAAGGGCAGCAGCACATTTCAATGGCAAAAGTGTATTGGCAGAGTTAAAGAACATATGTTAAAGCCAGATCCATCTTTGTAAGACAAATCTAAACATTAAAAATTGAAGCCAAGTATATGCTGTTATTGAATATTTGTCTAACTTCCTTGAACTGGGGTGTCTTATCCAGTATGTATTTCACATAGACTATATAAAACCATTTTCGTTATCCCCATATGTAACAAAAAGGCTCGCAATATGTCTATGCAATCTGTGCAGTGGTGTAAGCAAAAGCTGGTTCTTATTCATATTTTTATTATATGACCCATATGTTAAGAATTTTTGTTTGGGTGTTTGCTCTACCTGGCACTATGTAGGACATATAGCATACTATCTCAGATTACTACCAATTAGCACTTTATAAAAACCTCTATGCAAATAATTTTGGACAATTCAAGCAATAATCTTCTTTTAAAGTAAATTAGCCGTACATTTTTTAGGAAATTGATTCTCTAAAAAGTGGGAGAGACAATAAAATATTCATCAATCCAGAAGATATGTTTTGAAATAATACTTGTATTCTTGTATTTCTTTTGCCTTTTCATTTAGAGTTAAAAAATTGCACATATTCAGCAATTAGGGAATGTTCAACAGCAATATTTTAAATAGTTAGACAAATAAATATATACATATGAAGTGAAAATCTTCAAAACAATCATGGGAAGGGGAGCTTTATCCAGTCTATTAATCTATAAATTATGGTTCTTAATTATAATTTTGTTCTGGACAGACCATATCTTCCTCAGAAAAGTTTGTCATGCATTGCCAAACCATTTTCAAGTCATCTGTCAATTCTTTGTCAGTCATATTTCTAGGAAAAAATTCTTGTCACAAGGAAAAAGGTCTAGTCAGTAGATAGAAACTGATGCTATATAATGAAGAAAAGTATTTTCATATATTTAGGCTGTGAATGTGAGCAACACCTGACTTTTCCTTGAAATGTTTGCTAGTCTAGTGAAACCCATGACATTGGCTGAGGCCATCTAGCCAAAACTGCTATCTAACAGTAGTAATAGGAGTCAAAATCTTACGTAATTTTCTCTCATTCAGCAAGAGAAGATTTTCTAATTATTTTTTAATATCTAATTATTTCCCAATGTCAGACTAGCTTTTAAAAGTTTTGCAAAAACTGTTAAAATTTGATACATGAAAATAGTAACACAAATATACCATATACCAAAATTAATTAAAAGACACAAGGTTACTATTCTATATTTAGTCAGACTTGGGTATATGAATAAAGCATAATAAAAATGTAACATTTGTCAAGTTAAAATTCAAGAAAAGGGTTGAAAAACTTTTCATAAGGCAAGTAAATAGGAAGATGTTTTATTAATACTTGAATCTTCAATGATACTATAGGCAAAAACTATGATTAAGTTTCATTTCATTTTTGTCAAGTGTTGAGATATTTAAATCAAATTGTGTCACAATCAAAAATATCAATATCCATCCACATAGTAAAATCTCAGATGGATTAGTTTTGCATCAACTTAAATATATCAGATTCAAAAACTGAAGATAATTATTTTATATAAATGTTGATTTTAGAGAATTTTTGAGTATTGTAATATACTTTAGACCATATCTTAATGGAAAAATTTAGATGGCTCTTAAGATATCAGATTAGGTGGTTTTCATTTTTCTGCCAAAATTCCACAAAAGTCAATCTGATCTCAAAATGCCTTCATATATCCTGATGCTGAACTTTTCCACTGAAATTTTCCTTGAGACTAATTTAAATATGGTCTAAATTAGCTGCACATTCATTATTTTGGAAACATTACATCAAAGTAAGTCCACTTTTTCTGGCTGCATCCTGTACAAAGGTGTTAAAGCTGAAGATGTGTTTCATGTATTGTTTTCAAAAATTAATCCTTCATGGAGGAAGAAAAGAGCTCTCAGACAAGTTCCATGGAGCATGTCTGGTATCAGTGAGACTTCAAAATTATAAAAGCTCCATACTTTGAATCTACCCAAATAAGATAAAAATTGTTACGTCCAATAGGCTGTTCAGATTTGTAGAAAGTGCTTTGCAGTTATTCCATCCCACATGTGATCACAGGCTATGAGATGGGATTGTTTGCTGTAAATTTCCCAGTAAATTTTCATGGCCTCCAAGACACATGACTGGGAGGAAGTTTGGAGCCTCCCAGTTCTTCCAGTCTCGTGCTGCTGAGGGCAACCTGGTGGCTGGGGTGCATGCATCAGCCCTGCAATGGTGAGTTTACTGACACAGCATGGCTCCTGAAGGGCTGTAGTGCCCACTTTAATTCCTTCTTTGGTGAAGAATCTTCAATGCATAAATTAAATCAATTTTGTATCTGGAGCAAATATTTCCAGTTGTGCGTATGTACCCATTATGAAATGAAAAGAAACTATTCCACTTCATTCACAAGGAAAAAACTGTTCCATATAAAAAATACTGGTTTAAAATCAACTTCAGTTGCACTTAAATTTACCCCAAATATAAACAAACAAAAACCCCAACCAAACAAGTACCCAATAAACAAGTTACTACTGAGGAAAAACTCTCTGATTTTCCTCTAATCTGATTTTTCTTAGATTATTTTTAGATTTGCCCGCCTTCACTACCTTTTTCTCCTTTCTTATTCTTCCCTATCTAAAGAGCTAATAGGCATGGTATTCAATTTGCTTGCTTTTTAGCTTGGTTTTTTTTTCCTTCATAATAACTGTATTTCCATGTTGGAGAAGGGCTACTTGAGGCTTAGGTTAGATATATTTATTAATTTTAGCTTTCTGCTGCACAAAGCTGAATTCTGAAAGATTTTCTAACAGCTGGTATTTTACGACCTAAGTAGAATCAGATCTAGCCTTATACTAAGGCTATATTTAAAAGACTGGTGCATATTTTCAGCTCACATCAGTCACATTTTCATCTTTCCAAGAGAATGGATTCCTCTTAGAGTGGGTGTTAATGCAATAGAAAGTTTACCTGGATTGAATTCAATCTTATAATAGCTGCGCATACAAAGTTATACAGACAAAACAGTTTCAGGACACAAATAGAATTAAGAACAACCTATAAAAAGTCTTATGCATTACATTTATCATTTGTATCAGATGCAGGGAAAACACACAGTCTAGATGACTGTCCCCCTTTGCCTGTTTTTTTCATCATCCTGTAAACCCTTTGACACCTGCCAAGGGTCCATGACAAATTACTTCTGTTTCCAGCAGGGCACTGAGGGTGGCAGCACAGGGAGCATCTGCATTGTGATTGCAGGCCAGAGCACCCCTCTCATGCATCTGAACTTCAGAATTTCTGATTCCACTTCATTTTAGCAGTTTCAAGGCAAGGCATCCTGCTTCCCATTCTGTTGGACGCCTCTTCTACCTGTCTGCTTTCACTGAGGTGTATTGGGCACATTCTTGCCATTTGCTTCTTTTTCCTTCTCTAGTGAACTGTGGCCTGGGAAAGGTAAGTGTCACTCCCTCTGGAGCCAGGCATAAGGTATTCCCCTTTTGGGGACAGTCCCACATCCATTGTTCTCACAGGGTGCCATATCTTTCTTTCTGTCTTGTTTCCTGTTAGATTTCCACCTTTGCTGCCTCCTTTGATTTAATGCTGGGAATTCAAGAGGAATAACACCAGCCAGATGGATTGAGGTGCTTATAATACTTATACATGATACACACAAAATACCCCCATTTTTCCAGTTCTCCCTGATCGTTTTTTTTTCTGTGCTGAACATAAATATCTTTTTATCCCTCAGATTCTCATGCTGTAGTATAGAAAGCACTTCATAATTTCATTGTGTGGGAAAGTAGCCCTGTAGTACTACTTTTCTGGATTTTTTGTCATTGTACCTCTAAGAACATTGCACAGAGACTGAGATACTGGAGGCCAAGTAGATGTAGTTTATAAATAAAGGCAATTTCATGGATAATTTTGAGTTGTTGAATTGTATACAATGTCTTACAGGTATGAGAAAACAACTTTATATATTGCTGTTTTTCAGAGACAGAGTAGGTTCTTAGACAGGGTTATTCATATTTTATTACTTTGTATTAGTGGAAAATGCTTTGCTATTCAATGAGAAACATACCTCAGAGTATGAAACTTCATAAAATACATAATAAATTATATGATCTTAGAGATAAAATTCTGAAATAATTTGTAGAGGAGATTCAATCAGTCTGAGTTCACATCATGAATCTTAAAAGACTTGACCATTTCAAGTCCACCAGTGAGAAGATCCTCCTTCTCCCTTTTGATCTTTTGATATATGTGAAAACATCTCTTCTGACCCACCTGCCTCTTCAAAGCTAAATCAGTCTGTGGCTTTTTCAGATATTAGTCTTAAGTGATTAAACTCTGCTTACGGTCTGTCTCGCCCCCTAAAAAAGAAAAATAAAAAAAACCCCCAAACCCTAGAAACTAAAATTTTTTAGAGTTTGTGCCCATAGGTGAGGGAATCTGCTCCTGAGTGTCTTCCTACTTGATCTGCTTAGTCAGTAATTGGTTGGTGTATGACTGGGTGGAAATAAGCAGCCAACTTCCTGCATCCATGGTGGCGACAGATGCAGCTGAGATGAGGAGTATTTGCTTTCCAGGCACAGGACTGCTCGGCTCCTTTGGAGCAGCATACTTCAATGACGTTGATTATGTAACATTTTGTTTCCAGTTTTCCCAGGAATGCATCTTTTGGGCTGTTAGTCTTGTGCTGCTTCTGTTGGGATAAAATGAGTTTACCACCTAGCTGTGATCACCTGGCTCTGGGGAAAGTGGCTAGATTCCAGAATGCTTGCACTCATGGATCGCCTTATGCTATTAACAAGCCAATTGATATTAAACAGCAAAGGAGACGGTATGAGACTTTATTATTCTTCAGCAAAGTGTTTGCATTGTCTACAGCTTGCTGCCTTTAAACCTTCTGTGCTTGTGTGTAGAGAGAGGGGGAGAAGGGGTGTGCCATAAAAACCATTTCGCTGTTTGTGTGCTCAGTATTGAATCATGGAAGAGAAGTGTAATGAAAAAAGAAAAAGGTAAAATACCAGGTTAAAGAAAAAAATTATTGCAGCAGAAAACTATATTTGTGCTGTATGTGTGTGCAGTTACCAATAATTAGAAAGTTTTTCAGGGATAAAAGGTAAAACTAAGGTTATTTTCTTTAAATTTTGAGTAAAATATGTACTAGGAATTTGACTATTGACAAATGTTATTTCTTAATCCAATTTGTCAGATATTGTGTGCATTATGTATGACATTAGATACTTTCTATCTTTTTCTCTGGAATATATTTGTTACATATTTTAGCAAAGTAGCTGAAATAGCCTTTTGCCTATTGTTCATTGTGGCGGAATTTTATCAAGCTGTGGCATGAAGAAAAACTTTCTTTATTAATGGAATTGAAAGAGATACTGAAACTTCTTGTGGGAAAAATCGCTCTCCCTTGATTTTGTCCCACTGGAAAAAAAAAGGATGCGATGTTCCATGTCAGATGAGAGAAATGGTGATGTCTGATTAGCATTTTAGCACGGGCTTTTTTTAGTTAAAAAAAATAAAAAAGGGATTCTAATGAAAAAAGCTGCCTTAAGAAAAAAGAAGAGCTTTTATACCAGCTGCCTTAGCCCAAGTAATTTCAAGTGAAATCAATATTTATAGTCCAAAATCCTTCATGTATTTATATATTCCATAGTACTTTTGATTGAAATTACCAGGTTATATGTAGAGTTGTAATAGAAAATTCAACTTTTGAATAGGAGAATGAAAAATCTACTGGAAAACTTCAAAGAAAAAACCTTTGTTGAAAAAATAAGTACTTTTCCATAATATTTCTGATGTTAATTTAAAAAAATCTGTTAGAAAGGTAACCACACTAATATGAAAATTTTGAGTACTTTTTACTGTAATGCTTAGAGGGCCCCATGATTTTGATACAAAATCGAATTTCCTCTTAATTGCTTACAGTTTGAAAAACCAGTATAATATATAATTTTTCCCAAGATTCTATTTTGTTGTCCTAGGATAGTATCAGGCTATGCTAAAGCTTGAGCTTTGATTTTGGTATTAGAAGGGTATATTTCTCTGGTCTGTTGTTGATTCCCCACCGTGTAGACTTCTGTGTTTGCTGAGTACATATCAATACGACTTCATCGGAGCTGGTGATATACTGTGGAGAAAAAACAAACCAACAGTGAAATACAAATGACCTTGTACAAATGCACAACTTGATTTTATAACTAGTGATTCATTTTTTGTCTGTAAGCCAGAGAAAGTTCCTCTGTTACATGGCATTAAGTGTGGGAAATGTATCCCAGTCTTAGCTGTCTTTAAAGAATATGGAGATTGGTGCTAGCATTTGCTGAATATGATATGATATATCTGTCAATCTCCATCTCCATAGCCTTTCTAAGGTGTCACATCAACCTGGAGGCTACTGCACTCCTGCCTTTTAGAAAGCTGAAGCTCTCTTGCTTAATAACTGTTCTAGTTAAGATTTTAACCTTTATTATATTGATGTGATACTTTGGCTTCTTTTTTTGTAAAAGGTTGATGCATTGTGTGACTATCCATTCTTCTCCTTCCTTTTGTGACAGCTCAAACACAAATCAGTTTAAAAACAAAATAATATAAGTAATTGAAGGTCTTCCAGAGTTTCATTGTTTTCTACTTTTTGTTTCACCTTCTTTAGAAAACTCATAAAAAACAGTGCAGGATTGTTCTTTTTACAGTGTGGACTACTAGCTGGCTTTTTCAGGGAGACGAGGTTCTATGTACAAGCTAATTTGAAATATATACAAAATGCATATGGGTCACATTTTTCAGTGCCTTAGTTTGAGGCAGATCTTGTAAAAATTGTAGGTGAAGAATTTCTAAGCAAAATATAATTATAAGTTTTGTCATGCCAAGTAAGAGTGTAGAATTCAAACTATTTAAAAGGATTAAGACAAATGGGAGTAGTTATATGGTGGAAATGAAAATATCTATTGTAACTTAAAAGCCAGAACTTGAAGTAGACCATGCAACATTTACGATGACTTGGTCACTGAGAAAGCTTCTACCTCCAAACACACCAAATTAGTCTTTCTGAGGGAGGATTTGCAAAAATAGTTTTCATGGCTAATAGAAAAGAAGTGCATAGTGTGTATAGAAGAACTTTAATGGGTATTATTTGCCATAAGGTAGCATTTGTTTATTCTTGCTTTCAGTGGGTATATGAGACACAAGAGGTTTTCTTAAAGATCACACTCTGTGTTGCTTGACATGTAAGATGTCTCCTTGCTGACTTTGTTTTTGCCATCAATGCAAAAATATCATCAAGGTTTCAGGAAGTAAGTGCATCTTTCATAATAAGGGACTCAGGAGGTAAGAGGTAGACATATTGAGGTTGTGGATTTAGAACTATGAGTTACCCTGATAAGTGCAGGTCTCGTGTTTGAAAAAAAAACAATCACTTACACTTGCACATATAAACCTTCTAAATAGACACACACACAAATTTATACATTTAGAAATGATGCAATGCTTGTTTCCATGGCTGTTACCAAAACTAATCTCTCTATTTCAGTAGTGCTAGCTCGATATTTCCCAGTGTGTCTTGAAAACTAACACCTGTTACATAAATTTTTAACACCAAATTCCTTGAAGATTTTCAAACTGGTAATTCCATATTAGATTTAGGAATAAATGTGTCAAATGTTTGTTTCAAAGTAGATTTTTTATTTTAGATTTTTTATATAATAAGGCTTCCACATGCTAATAAAAAAATCCCCATCAAATGGAAGAAACATTTGAGGCTTCTAACACCAAATAGATTTAAATTAACCTATATGCAAGCCTTCTAAAATTTTGTGTCACTTGAAATTTCTGCATAAGTATTACGTTCTGGAATAGGATGAAATTTCAGTATTGCAATACTGCCAGTTGAAGCAAAAAGATTGTTGCTGGTATTGTCTTGCCTAGGAGTACAAATAGGCTGTTTTGTTGAATCACCCAGCCAGTTGCCATTTTGTAATGATATCTGTTAAATGTTTAAATTCCAATGTCACAGTGGTTAGGACTTAGACTAATGGCAATGTTTTAGTTACATCTTCATGTCCATAGAAACAGAATGAAACAATCAGTGAATCCCAATATTTGGTGAACAATGTTGCAAAGCTCACCCTGTTTGAAGAAGGAAGACCTGTTTTTTCCTACTGAAAAATAAAAATGAACCCCAGAAGGAAACGATATCCAAAGTGCAGGGGGAAAATAATTTTCTTTCAAATACGATATATCATACACACTGTTAATGCAGTGCTTTGGTGGCCTGGTAGAGCTGGAAGTGACATGAGAACTTGGCTAGTCAGATATTGATATGAGACTTGAGTATTAAACCCTATCATTAGTGCTTCTTAATCTGTGGCACAAGCAGACACAAACCAGGGAGCTGAATTGCTGTTTAATTTATTTCTCTTGTGTTCTCATTTGGTGTGAGCAACTTCATTTCACAGACAGGTCTTGTGTTGCAACATTTTACTACTCTATTTTGTCTGAGATGCTCTCTAAAAACTACTTTTTATTTTGGTGCAATTCTAAAGTGTGTTACCTCATCATATGAAAACTCTGTCATATTCTTTCAGCTTTCCCTGTTGTAACTCTCCATTGGGTAGATTATTTTTGAAATTAAACTTCTGGAGCATTTGAAAGAGACGCTGCTTTAGTAGGTTATTGTGTGATCAAAAAAGTGTAGTGGCATAATGAGGAAGGCCTCAACTGATTTACAATGCTGTTCCTTACTCTAAGATTCCCCTTCCTTTTTCTACCTCATCCTGTATTGCCCTGGATCATGTTTATCTGGTTTGGGAGCAATCTGAATAAAGGTAGAATTAGTCAGCAAAGAAATTATGGCAGTAGATTTTTTCAGGAATTACAATGACTGTGTCACAGAATATCAAAGTAGTTTAGAAATAAATAGTTGTGTTTTTTGCTTGCAGCAATAAGAACTGGAGAGATATTATTGAAGTGGACATGGCCTGTTGCTTTTAGAATATGGTTTGCTAATCAGTAATTAAATATTACATAGTAGTGTTTGAGGGTGAGGGGAAACGATTAAGAACAACAGAGAAATTGTTCTTTATAATAATTTACCTTGACAGTAGGGTCTGATTTCAAAATTTCTCTTCACTGAAAGCAATATTCTGAAACCAAGTACTGATAGTCCCTAAATCACATGACTTAGGTAACACTGCATTGCAAGCAAATACACTGATGGTTGATGGTGGATTTAGGCACATGGAGATGTGCCAGAAAAAGTTCTAAAATTTGAAGACTGTCATTCTACCAGTAAGAATGTAAAATGCTCTCTCAGTCCTAGGAAAAAAGCAGGTCTGTCACTAGCAACCAATTTTAGACTATTGGCAGCTGCACTTAGTAGCTTTAACTGAACATGTTTAAGAAATTACCTAAATAATTGGACAATTCTTTATTTTCATACAGTGACAGATAGAACAAGAGAAATAATGAGGACAAACAAAGCTCCATCCTTAAAGGTTGAGGGAAGAGCTACCTGAAGTACAGCAGTCATTCTGAGGGCTGAGGCACTGGGCTGTGCTACCTCATTTCGTTGATCTTTGGCAACAAGTCCTGCATTTTGCAGTCAGAAGAAAAAAGATCCTCACCTTCAGTCTCAACTAGTGCAATTTGAGAGCTTGGGCAGACATACAGAAAGTAAAATCAGGTAATTCAAACTCTCAGTGCTCTCAGCCTGCTGTTCTGCTGATAACAATTAAACAGATGTTTGATCTGTTTGTGAATCAATTTCTGAACCCCAGCCGCATCTGGATTTGGCCCTGGGTATTAATTTACTTTGTAGTTTAGTGAGACAGTAGTACCTTCTACTGTTTCTGTCTTTTAGATGATATGATATATTTTCTGTCAAAATCTAAAGCTAAAACATTTAGCCTGTGGCTTGTCATAGCCTAAAAAGTTACACAACAGTCCAGCTTTGAAGAAGAATGAAAACTTTTTAAGAGTAGCTGCCTATTTGAGCCTTAGTCTTCATGAGGAGCAGGTTCCTTTAGGATTTATCACACAATCATTTATATGCACCTGGCATATAAGAAGCCTGACAGGCTTTTTGGACCAGGGCAAATTATGACCAACCAATGTAATGCTCTTTAGCATGATAACTGGACTAGTATTGAGGAAACCCATATGAAAGCTGTGCTACTGTTCCCTGAGAGACTTGCAAGCAAAGCAGCTATGGTGGTTTGGATTAAATTAGTATAAAATGAGTATCCATCTTTAAATTTAAATGTATTTTCGGAAAATAACAAACATTTAATGTCAAGTAGGGTACATTAAACAAACTTTTGTGGAGATCTTGATTTACGTGGTGAAACAGGAAGAAATTAAATGACAATCCAAGGAGGGGTCAAAAGGCTTAGTGTCATAGCTGAGATCAAATCCAGATGAAATTCAGTGTAGACAAATACAAAGTGTTTAGGAAGAGGAAACAGACTGTGTAAATAGGTGGGCAGCTCTGCAGAGAGCTACTAGGAGAGGACTTGTAGACTATGGTGAATAACAAACACGGTGGTGATATTACATCTCAAATATGCCAACCTTGGTATATTCCAACCTTACCAGGCTTGGAAAGGACCTCAATGTGCTGAATACTTAACAGAAGAACAGGTTTAAATAAAAACTGATAAATATGATGTTGAGATGTGTGCAAAAAAAAAAAAATTAGGACTCTGACCTACCAAGTTCCATTCAGAAACAAAATCTTGATGTTTTAATAGCTCCCTGAAAACATTATGTCAGCATCGTTTAAGAGCCAAAGAAGAAAATTATATCTGGAGTTACGATGAGAAACATAAGGAACAGAAATCTTCTGATTTCTAAAAAAAAGGTAGTTGAAAAAGCTACAGAAAAAGATAGCAAACATGATGAATAGCAGGAACAGCTCAAAAACTGAACAAAGACTAGGCATTTTCAGCTTAGAAAAGAAAGACAACTGGAAAGTTTGAAAAAGATAATTAAGAATATGGCTGGATAACAGCTGCTCAATATCTTCTTCAGAATAATGACAAAGCACTGGTCAGGAGCAGGTAAGACACTTTTCCATGAAATATGGGGTTAAGGTATGGAAATCTTCATCAAAGGAGTTTCTCATTGAGTTTACATGGGTCAAAAAAGCAATTTATATTTCTGTTTATTTGCCATAAGAGGATATTATTACAAATTATTTACAAGCCACAGTAGTCAGAATTAATTTAATACTTTTTAGAATTTTATTTAGTCACTTCCTTTACTATGAAGAAATACTTCAGAATATTAAAATTCGGTTAATAAACAGGAACACTATGGAAGTTCAACCTTTCTATTCATAATCTACAAAAAATAATGCAAAACCATAATGCAAGAAGCAGCAAGGGAAGCATACCTATTTCGTAATATACTTGTGACCAGGTCTCCTAACAGCAGTGTGGTAATTAGCCAGTGTACCCTAAGATGATGCCATTAACACCCCTCATCCCCTCACCCCTCCTTCTTTTCAAATGCCTGAGGTAGAAGGGCTGGTAACAGAAAGTGTTTGTGGGAGAATGGGATAAACAAGCTATCATGATTATCAGTGGGCTGAGTTGTTGACTGAGCTTTGTTCATGGTGATGGGCTATAGGAATGTGCAAAGAGAAGTTTAAATATGGCATCAATGGGCAACACTAAGCATATTGAGTGACAGCAGTTATCAGTCAACATGAAGCCTTCTGTCTGATGGGAGAGCTGTTGTGTGGGAGCCATGGGGATTCTGCATGTGGCCTGGAACATTTATTACTTCTACTAACATGCTATGATGAACTGACCTCAGCTGGATGCCAGGTGCCCACCAAGCACCCACCTCAGTAGAACAGTGGGGACAAAAAATAAGATGTAAAACCTTGTAGGTCAAAATAAAAAAAGTTTAAGTACAAGCAAAGGCTGTATGGAAACAAAGGAAAAAATGTATTTTATTCTCTATTTCCCATCAGTAGATGATGTTCAGCCACTTCTTGGAAAGCAGGGCTTCAGAACGCATAGAGGTTTCTACAGGAGACAAATATGAAGAGTAAACAGCTCCTTTTCTCTGTCCATTCTCTTAGCTTTTGCTGCAGAGCAAATACTATATGGTATGGAATAACCCTTTGGTCAGCTGTGCCCCCTTCCTTGATTTTGCCCATCCCCAGCCTACTGATGCAGGGAGGTTGTGTTGGGAGTGCCAGCACTTCCCAGCAGTCCCAAAACACAGGTGTGTTATCAACATCTTCCTGGGTACCACTGCACTGGGAGGACTGCTGTGGGGAAAACTAACTCCGTCTCAGCCAGACCCAATGCTCACATACCCCTGAATTTCACCTTGGTCTTGTATAAAAGATAATTAATAGTTGTTTTTCAGTTACTAACATTCCTGTGCAGGTGCGTTAAGTTACTTTTATGTAACTGAAAAATTTTAAAAGAAATTGCAAAATAAGTTAATTTTTAGATATTTCTACTAGTGAGATCACAGTGTTTCAGAAACTGGCCCAGTATAGTATAAATTTAAATTTTCCAGAGTAGTAATTTGGCCAAAGTTGATGCAAGCTTTCCAAAATTGGTTGAGAGCTGGGTAGTAGGCTTGAATATTTCCCTTTATCTTCCCTTATACAAAACCTCAGCTAAGATTTTTTTTGCTTGTTCCAATACTGAGTTTTATAGCTGTAGCTCCCTTCATGTGGAAAAGATCTTTGTATGATATGAACCCTTTTGTTTTTTTTTACTCTTAAGATTCCTAGTCTGTTTTATAATTCATGTGACAAATATCCATCATAACACTGATCTAAAATAATTCACTTATAATTTATATACACTGCTAAGAGTCAAACGTGTTAGGAAGCTGTCCACTGAACTTCATAAGCACCCTGCTAAATTATAAGATGTATGGTTTATGTAAACATGTAGTACAATTGTATATTTTCCTTAACCTGTCAGCATGTTCCAATTAAAGCAACATCACATAGCTATTAGAAAAGCTTATCAAATATATCAGCTAACAATGAGCCTCTAAGAAGTAAATGAGAGCCAGCAACACATGTTGGCAAATAGATAAGGATTTTTTTTTAACTTAGTAATGGAAATGCACATTTAAATAGCTTTATGACTGAGACAAATTACCAAAATCAAGAATATTTAAAGCAGATGTTTGCATGCTGGAGAAAGTTCATGACTTGCTAATGGTGCATTTCAGCCATTAAAATTAGAGGAGTTGCATAGATGCAAAACAGAAGTTTGGGCAATATACATATTTACTTTTTACATGTCCTCCTTTGAGTTTTCAAATTCCTGATTCCAGAGCCAAATGTGCTTGATGTCTTAGGTAGAAATATTAAGACAATACAAAGATTTCTTCAGTTGTTTACTATTTTAGGAGAAATGTTAGTTTGAGTTAGATGCCTAGTGTGAGGGATTCATCTTTCACTAATGGCTACTAAGGACTGGTAGTAGTGCTAAATTCTTGCTATTTATTACTATATTTTTAAGGAAAGATATTGATTCACCTCATGCTATTTCAGTCCTATTTTTGCATTCTGTTATGGCTTTCTCAGTTATGGATAGAGAGCTAGATAAAATTAATTCTTTGGAGTTTTGTGTCACTTGTTTCTTCCTGTAGTTCTTTGCAATCTGCTTCATATTGCTTTGACAATCTAAAATAATCCTAAACTGGAAATTAATTTTCTTTGCTGCTCCTTACAGCTAAGATTTTGCTAAGTTGCCATCCAAAAAAACCCAAAACCACAAAAACAAAAACCAAAAAACCTAACAAAAAAGCAACCCAAATGAAGCAGGTTGTTATTTTCAAATTTCCCTTCCAAATCATATAATTACTTGTGTTTGCAATAACTTCTGATCAGTCTGCTCTCTTCTACTGGTAGACTTTTTCCTCGCTCTTTCATCAGTAAACTATTGCAGGTGACTGTTCAGTGATATAATAATTTGAAGAAAAAGAGTTCTTTATGCTTGGCTGGTTCATTAAATAACTCCAAATTTTCTCCAGGATTTTTCCACACAACAAATACAGTCCTCTGTAGTACAGTAACAGCTCACACGCGTCTTTCATTTACATCTGCTCTAGTGCTGTTGTGATAAACCCCTGAAACAATCTCAAGATAGAATATGGCATAATGAATTCAATCTCTGTTCAAACATTTCAATAAAATGCTTTTTCTTGTCACTTAAAACATCATCCAGATGACACTGTCATTCTGATACTTGTTAACTGTGTTTCCTAAAATGTTGCTGTTGTTAGAGTGGATCACTAATACATCTTTTTTGGGCTGGGAAAGCAATCATATCAGTGTCTTTTCTGCTTATGAGATATTGCAGAAATAGATAATTCTGAATTATGCTCAGTTTAATCAGAAAAGTCTGGGAACCCAAAGATTTTCTGTTTAATTTCAAGGTGTATATAAAAGCACTTTATAAAAGGCTGTATTTTCCTGAAAAAAAAAGTGAAAACACAAATATCAACTTTAATAAATTTAGATAAATTTTTCCTTTTGATATTGTTTAATTGATTGGCCCATTGGAATTGTTTGAATATAAAAGCCTGTGTATGGCTGGAATATTTTTGGTTCACAGCTAATAACCCTGAGCCCTAGTTCACTTTGAAGGTTCCTAGGTATTGCAGTTAATCAAATAAGCAGAGATAATAAGAACTACTGTTATTGAACTTTGAGATAAGCTATTGTTTTACTGACAAGAAAGTAAATGCATTGGGTAGACATTCTTGGTGCTGATTATTTCTGAAATGTGTGATATGGTAGCTCTCTGAAATAAAACACCTATTGAAGAAATGTCACTTATCAGAGGGAAGCTAGATCTGAACTGATGAAAAGAGGATTTTCAAGGTTGTATGGAATAGCATTCAGCTTCACAAAATAAAATTATTAGGAATGTGGATTCTTTATCACAAAATAGAATCTCCCAAAGGAAATATCAAACACAAGGCAATACCAAGACTGTCACTAAATGTGCTTTCCTCAAGATGACAGCTGTAATGGGACATAGTCTGCTGATTTATCACAGCACAATATGCTGCCTCTATAGAAAAGAGCAAACTTTATGACAATTTATCTGAGATAGGGCCACTGTCATTCTCTAGTACTGTACTAGTCTCTCCCATGATGCTGTGGCTTTTTAGAACCACAAAGCCAGACACTTCCTAGCCCAATTCCCTTCTCTTCCCACACCTGGCAGAGAACCAAAAAAAAAATGCCCCCTTCCCAATCCCTTATTTGCAAGGCATGACAGATCCAGGTGAGAGAATTTGAAAAATGGGTAATAAACTGGCCAACAAAGTGATTGGAAAATGGGAAGGATAATCCTCCAACCACTGCAATAATGAGTTGTGTGAAAAAAGGTGCTTACAGTAAGAAGCAACACTATGTGTTTGATTTCCTGTGTAGCAAGATAAGTGTAGAATTCATACTCTGCAATCCAGTATTCCACAATGAAGAAAAAAGTTTAAAAGTATTGGTTAAAAATGAAAATAACCCTTGATAATCATAATAGCAAATTAAATTTCTATCCTTCTTGTGTAGTTCTTAAGTAATTTCTTTAGCAAAAAGAATGTGGTTTTAAGATTAGAAACTTGAAGAAAAGAGAGTTAGCAAGCAAAAGAAATTAAATCAATACAGCTGCATCCTAACAATATTCAACTGGATTGTGATTTAGTTCCCAACACAATCATTTAAAAACAAAGCATCTTTGTTAATAATCACCCAGATTTATGTTGTGAGTACTGAAATGAGAAGGGCACTTCTAAAATTTTGTCCAAAGCTGACCTTTAAGGTAAGAGCAATTTTCAAGATGCCTTTCTTTGTTTATTACTATACACAGACTACTGAAAATATTTCAAATTAAACTAACTTTTAAATAACAGAAAGTAAGTGAGGGAAATTCTTTTCATGTTGAAACAATAGGGGTTTTTTGCAGTAGGAACAAGTAAAGCTGTCTAGAATAGTTTCTTGAGTTACCAGAAACAATGTAGAACACTGGATGAGAAGTCAACTGTTTTAAAAATTCCATAGAAGAATATCCCATAATTACCATTTTACAAAATGGAGGCTTGCTGCATTTGCTGTGTGCCTGTATAGTGACTGCGGCAATAAGGGTCAATTTTGAGATTGAAATGTTGCTATGAGAGTGTTCAAGCTCTTGAGATCCTATTTACTAAAAGAGGAAAGTTTGGAGAACCCAGAATTATCCTTGAAGATAGACGTTTCGTTTTTAAGAATTTAAGATGATTATCCATAGTTAAGAGTTGCTGGTTTAAATGCACATGTGAAATATAGTTTGCTGCCAATACATGTGTAATTTTTGAAGAATTAAACAGTTTATTATCTGACTTTACCAATGCAGGAAAATTGATTCACTACTTGGTTATTGGTCTGATGTACACTTGAACTTTTTCATTCAGTCTTTTAAATTCAAAATATTTTAGAAATAGCATAAAATACACCACTAAATAATTCATAACTTCTAAATATTCAGTATTTTAATTTGGACTCCACTTGCTTGATAAATAGTTTTTGGGATTTAAAGAATGAAATAAATGTAAGACTATATGTATTCCAAAACAAGCAAAGCACATCCAGGAGGCATTTTGATTTGTGGGGCAAAAGGAAAGTGACTAACATGACAAATGTCAGCAATTCATGTGGCGTGAATAACAGGAGGATTGAGCTAACCTCATGAAGTTCAGTAAGGAGAAACACATGGTGCTGGGTCACAATAACCCAGGCACGGAGTAAACAGCTAACTGGCAATTCTACTGAAAAGCACCTGGAGATTTTGATGGACATCTGGTTGAATATGGGCTAATAGCACACTTTCACCATGAGCAAAACATGCTGCATACTGAGTTACATTAGGAGATCTGTTGCTAGCAGATCAATGAAAGCAGTTATTTTCATCATAAACTATGAGTTACTGACACACTTCCTGTAGTTCTGGGACTCCAATTAGAGAGGGATTTGGAGAAGCCATCAGAGAACAGTAGGGGAGCTTGCAAGGAGGACTAAAGAGATGTTCAAGTTTACTCAAGTAGGAAAGAGGAACTAAGGACGGATCTAATAGTTAGCAGTAACGGGCTAATAACAGCTGGTGAAGGATAGTTGCAAACAGTGACATAGCAATTTGTTCTTCATAGTGAGCAGTGTTCTAAACAGAGACAAAGGTCACAAATTGACTTTGGGTCTCTGTATCTGGTTTTGAAATACATAGTTTTGGGCTTTTTTTCCCAACTGTGAGGGTAGTGTAGTGTTCCATCTGACACTTGGAGATGCTGTCAATTCATCAGCTTTGGAAATTTCTCAGAGTCAAGTTGATGAAGTAATGTCTGGAATATTCAGTATTAGTGGTAAAACACTTTCCAGCAGGAGATTGAGAGAGATGAGTTTCTGGGAGAGATGAGTTTCTCCACCTAGTGTTTGACTTCGTGGTTCATTGCTGCAATACTTGAGTATTGTACAGCAGAAGTTTTTTTCTTCACAATGGGATCTGATTGATGAGGGACTAATAGTGCTTTCTTTCTGTAAATGGGTACTGAATAGAGAAAAAGTAAGATCAAAGTTTCACTCTTAATTTTATGTACTTGCTTGAATGCCTTAAAGATTTGTAGTAAACTTTAATTGTTCACAAAAATCTTTACCTTCGTCTGTGTTTATAGACTCAGCACATTAGCAAAGCTAACTCAGGTAGCCAGAATGTGAAGAAAATACAACTGCTATGACTTTTTCTTCTTCTGCATTCAGTTTCCTTAATAATGTCAATCTTCAATTTCTATAGTTTCCCATTGTATTTACTACATAGCTATGAGACATTCTTCTCTTGTCTTATCTGCCCATACTTACTTTCCCCTCCGCACCTCCATCTTAGTGGATTATGTAGACTTCAGTGGGTAAAAGGTGTATGAGGTCCTTTCCTTAAAGATTGTAGCAGAATACACAATGTACAAGGAGGTAATGAAAATTCAAAGGTACTTTTGTAGTTACACACATTTTTATTCAGCCTGTTTTTTCCTCAAGAGTAGGTATTGAAAATATTGGGAATTGTGTACATACACATTCTAATTCTGTGTGCTCCTTTAGCACAAGAATTCCTCTGTGCATCTTGGCTGCTTGAAATAAAGAAAGGTGAATGCTTTTTAAGTAATATAAGAAAGCAGAAAAATTCAACAAATATTAACTGAATTCATAATATTAATTGGATAAACAGTCAGGACTGGATTAATAAAAGGTCTAGTAGAAAACAAGAGTTCTATGTATTTCCCCCCAGCAACTGATAAGAGACCTCAAAGGACAAGGAAGAGTTTGTCTAATCCCATTCTCTTGAAGATTTTTGAATCAAGGCTTGTTGAGACAGTGCCGAGATGTGTGAGTTTATTGTAGACATACAATAAGGGATTCTCCATTCTGCTCATTAAATTTCCCAGCACTATCACCAGAAGAGTACAGAATTACTGCCTTCTTCATTCTGCCATGTGATAGGCAGTTTTGTAACAAATACAGCAATTACATAAAACTAAGTGGCCAAAGTAATATGTGAATGTTATATAGCTGTTCTTAGTAAGTGAAAAATGGTCTACTACACAGCAGGCTACGTAAGCCCAAGGCTGTAAAAACAAATCCATGCAAAACATTTTTAATTAAAAATCCAGAAATTGCAATTTCAACATCAAGTGGCTCCAATGTTCTGTTCCCTTCACAGAAGCCAATTGCTAACATTTCTGAGCTAATGTATTAAACTTGACTCTTAAGTGTTTACTGAAATGGAATCCTGGAAAACAAAGTAATTTTTTTTTTGTCCTGGTTTGATGTTTTTTTTAATTGAATATTTTGCATTGTGGTCTTCATGAACATGTAATTAAATTGTTAAATGTAATTATTCATGAGTGGAGGCAATTATGTTAAAAAAAAAGTGTATTATTTGATTTACATAAGAAGCTTTTTCTGACAGGGACTGTAATATTTTTGTTAAAATATCATAGTCATAGTCATAGTTACCAGACCATAGTGGATGAATCACATAGGTACACTTTGACTAAATTATAAATTATCTTTTAAATAAGATTATATTATTTAAAAGATAATTTTTAAAAAGGTGATTGCACAATTAAAGGTGATTACACAATTTAAATACTAGATGCATTATCTACTTCAAAAGTTATTGTTGCTCTCAAATCAGGTGAACCTCCCTGTGAAGAGTACATTGCTTTTTTGAAGGATGCTGTAAGAGAAACTTGTAAGTTTTTGCAGCATTAATACTTATTTGGTAGTATTCCATTTTGTCTTTCACTTTGAAGTTAGCTGAAAAACATTATTCTTGTCAAATAATGGCTATACCAACATCGCTGTAGAATAATTTTGGGGTAAGGTGGAAATTCAATACTTAAAACTAGGGAAGAAAACTCAGCAGAGTTCATGGGATTAACTTCATTCAGTAGTGTCTTCAGTTGTCAAGTGATTAGATCATCATAATATGAGGCGAGCCAGGCTGCCTACACCTATTCTGGTGGTGACATTGTCCGTCTGATGACAGATGGGCAGGATAATCCATGATACTGCCAAAATACTAACATTATTGAAAAAATGTTAGGTTTGGGATTTTTTACCAGAAAAAGACAGTGAATGCACAGTGTGGACAGATACAGCAAGTCTGTCTCAGTCTTGGAAAGGTAGCTCTACAGACAGCAAAAAAACTCATATTTTATGAAAATCACAATTTTTTCTCTTATATCCAATTTAACAGATGCATTTCAACTGATTCTTAGAGTAAATCCATCAGAAAAGTTTACAGCTGAAAATATTTTAAATATCCAATGATATTTAAAAATATCTTTAAAATTTTAAATATATATTTTAAATATCTTAAAATATATTAAATATTTTAATTATATAAATATTTAAAATGTCTAAACTTCTAATGAGGAGAAATATTGATGAAATAAGAAAATGAGAAGAAACATTAACAATCAGCAAAATCTTTATTGTAAAGCAGATAAAATTATTAAGTGATACTGAATGACTTATTATATTGAGTTAAAAGTTGATCAGAAATGGTAAAATTTCTTGATGATTTCTCACCAACATAATAAACATGAAATCAACGTACAGCTGCATTTTCTGGTTTCAGCCATGATTGACTGATGACTCAGCTTCTTCTGTAACCATCAACTGTCAATTTACAGAAATATCATTGAACTAATTTCCAAAATGTCTTTATTCATTCAACTAAATATTGTCTGTTCTCCAGAACTGTGAAGCTGATAAAAATGTTTTAGCGTACTGGCAACCAATTTTTCAAATCAGCATAGTACTCAACATTTTTTTCAAGTGTAACCCTGCAATACAATATATAATCACAACTTCTGCATAATTTGAGAATATTGAGCAACAGAAGTGCTGACTTACACCTTGAAAATAGAAAAAAAATAAATCTGTTATGAAACCAAGTTGATAATCGCTGCTAGGAACTTTCAGATCTTTTTTTTCCTTTTACTTGTTCTCTTAAAAGTACAAGTAACTCTGTTCCAAATTTCTATATTTAGCATGAATAATTTTTCTGTACAAGTTAATGCAACTATAAAGGCCTAGTGCAAATTCCCAAGGTATGCAGCCAAAGTCACATGAAATATTTAAAGTCTCAGGGAAAAGCCTAGATTATTGTGTGGGCTTTCACCTAGACTTTGTTATAAGGGGAAAATAATTTTTGGCTGAAAGTGGTTGAAGTATATTTCTTCTTTCACCAAAACATGTATATGGTAATGAGGAAATTTCTCCCATGAACTGGAAAGAAAAAATCCCTCTGTTCGGATCTTTGTTCTACTGTTTCAACTTTCTAGTCTAATTCTTTGGGATAGAAAACTTTATAGAAATCTATTATTCACATGTTCATGTGAAAGGAAATAATCATGCATGAGCAGCTGTATCTAAATTGTCTACAGGCAGTCTGTGTCTTGCAACCTCCTATCATGGTAAATGGTGATAGTTCAGTTTTTGTTTTTGTTTTCAAAAGAACTGTTTCAAAAATTTGTGGGATACAAGGAATTAAGCATTTTCCGTTCTGTCAGGGTCTGAGAGGAAAAGAAGTTTTCACTGTCTCCATTTCATATCCTTTGTCTATAAATAACTTTTTTTTTGTTTAGAATTTCTCTTCAGTTTCCATTCTGAAAGGGAGGAAGGGGTATTAGTAGTGGACATGTTTGGGGTTTAGATTTATTTATTCATGGTAAGTGAAATTCTTAGGGTTTGGTTGGGGATTTTTTTAAAGTATATATGAAGATTTAGCCCTGACTGTTGAAATAATGGGCTGCCTTGGCAGAGCTGGAAGGTGGCAATGTGCCCCTTCCCACTGGGCCAGGGGTGCTGTAGACATGAGGACATCAAGTGGCCAGTGACAAAGAGCTGTCCTTGAGCAAGACTGAGCCATGTCACAACTTGAAAATATACAGCTTTTGCTTTTCATATATCCAGGATTTGAACCTGTCTTAATGAGCACCAACTGTTACTGGTGGACTTATTCCCAAACTGTTGAATTAAATTCTAATTTACGAATCATGCTGGGCATGCATGTCAGCAGTTGGTATGGGAATTGTGTATTGGAGATGGTCCCAATATTCCTCACAATTTCAAATACTGAAGAGGTATATGCAAGTACAGATGGTGGCTGCTTTTTCTTTTTTAAGAAAAAAAAATTTATTTCTAATTCATCTACTAAGAGAGGCATAAGTCAGCCTTGATGCTGCAATCATCTTTAAATTGGTTCATTTGTTACTACTACCTTACAGTCACATAGTGTTGAGATTGAATAATATGTTAAGCCCTTTGAATTTTACACAGCTCACATTTTTAAATGGTAGGAATTATGCTTCCCTTAAAAATGTTGTCGAACTCCCATTTTCTGAGGGTTTTAAGCCCTTAAGAACCCAGGAAGGAACTTGCTCCAGTTTAGGACAATCCTCTGAAGGAAGATGTCGTCTGTGCCTGTGTGAGAGCAGCCAAGAGGCAGCTGTATAAAATGGTCATTGTAGCTTAAAGATAATTGAGCTCAGCTGAGCTCACCACACAGACACATCTGGTGGCAGCTAGCTGAACATACCCCTCCAAAGGAAGAAAATGACCTGATTATGGACGTGTTATTATTTTAGAAGTAATTTTTTTAGAAGTAATTTTAGAGTAACATTTTTTATTTTATTTAACACCAGAGGGCATGGGAGCATGTTACTAGAGAGGGAGAGATGCTTTGCAGGCATGTTAAAGCACTTCTGAAATCCTATAGCTTTCATGATATCAAAACCTGTCAAAAGTGGGACTGCTTTACATCAGGCTAGAAGGCACCTCTGGAAATCCTTTAGCCCAACCCCATTGCTCAAGCAGGGTCACCTGGAGCAGGTGGTCCTAGACCATGTCACTTGTTATCTTTATGGCTTTATATGTAGTTTTGATGTGCTCTCAACATGAAGTGACCAAAACTATTATGCTATAGTTTTGCAATTTTTTTTTATTTCTGTCAAGAATGTTTCAGTAAATTATTAATGAACTTTCTTCACTGACCTGCAGTAACAAGTGGTCTAATATTACTTTCATATCTGTTCAGTTTTTAGGGTAACTTGCAATGCCAAGCATTACCTCTTTCATCCTTTTCCTAAGTTAATTTTAATAATTTATGCTAGGAAGTTTATCATAGTACTTTCAATACAAAATCTAAAATATAAATTGATCATATTATTCTCATAATATGATAATTCTTGTATTAGAACTGTGCAATTAAATAAGTCAGTTGAGCTAAAGGAATTAATTATAAATATAATTATCTTAATGTTCATATACTTAAGTAGAAATTGAATGGGAATACATATAATGAAAAGTTATTAAAAATAAATATAATAGTTTTTTCCATCTGCAGTATAATTCCTTGTTTCAAAGTTAAGTTTATTACATTTACATTATTATAAATTGTGAATTATTATTATTATACATTACAGTAATGTCTTAAAGCAAGATTCTGGTCCTAGTTCAGGTACTGATATCCTTTTATGTTTAGATTAAAACATATAAGTTCCCTACTTCAATTTACATTTTCATTGCATGAAAAACAGATATTTACAGATGGATAGTTTTCATTTTGATAAACTGACACAAAATAGATTCCTAAAGTGTTCTATTGAATACTTTATTTTACAATTATCTTTAAATATAAAAAATGTAGACTATTGGTTAAGTCAGTTTGTTCCTTTAAGACTTTAACAATACTGGGGAAGTTTGAAGTTTGAATCAATATTTGTGTACAGAGACAAGAGAATTATCTCCACTTTTTCCATGCAGGCATCACTTCCGGGATTTTCCAGTATTTTTTTCTGCCATGTTGACTGCTAATTCACTCTAGTTATTTTCACAGGGTACATTTTCTGGGAGACTAAAAGTAAACTACAGTTTGCTAATTCTCTAAAAATTGGGCAGCCCTAATGCCTTTCCTCTAATTGTTCCTTTCTTCTAAATAAGACTTTGATGCACAAGCCGAATGTCTCTGTCTAAGAACTTATAAATGTCGTTCATCATCTTTAAAAGGCAGATGGATGTACCTATCAGAACAGAGGAGAATTGATCCATGCTTTTTCATTGTCACACAGACAGTGAAAAAGACAGGGCTGAGTTGTAGAGACTTTAAGACTCAGATTTCCCAAGTCTTGCTGGCAGCAAATTCTATCTCCTGCTGCTCAGGCATTGAAGCAGGATCTTTATTTCCACCTTCAGAGAAGATCACAATATTATACATGATGCAAACAGCATCATGCGTGTTAACAGCAAATTCAGTAAATTGAAAAGTAGACTATAAACTAAGCTTATTTCTTTTGCATTTCAGCACTGTCCAGAGCTGTCCCATTTTTTGCCCTTGTCCTAAGGCACTTCTCAAATTAGCTCTGATCTAAGTGACTCTGATGCCGCTTCTGTTGCAGTCACCTAGAAGTAGAATGTGCTCCTGCCAAATAGTTTTTGAAATCCCACTAAAAGCATAGGATTTTAAGTGTTCAGAGCAAGGAAGGACTATAATTCTCTGACAGATCTTTGCGGAATCAAAGAAAAAATTGAAAGGCTTCCTAGGAAATTTGCTGAATATACATTTTGTTTATCTGTGAAATCCCCTTTCAATAAGCCAGCTCAAAACATGAGTCAAAGGTGCCTGGTAATCGTTTGCACAAGCTCTTCAATTTCATTTGTACTAAAATTAGGCTCCTCAGTAGTTCTAGAGACGCCATTTGTCCTTGAAGTTTATCAGCATCCTTTGAAAGAACAGATAAATAGAAAAGCTTTGATTTCAGCAGTGATTTAAAAAGCAATGACTACAACAAATATTTCTTAAGCAAAACTTTTTTTTTTGGTAAATAAAAATTTAATAAATAAAATAATATTTCTTGGAAAATTACCAGAAATTACAGCATTTCTATAAAACGTTTAATCTGGCTACAATTTAAAAAAATACTTTCTATAATTTTTTTTTACAGAATTCTGTAGCTTATGACTCTATAAACTGAAGGTCAGTGCTCACTGCTTGTATGAGGTCCATAGATAACCATAGCAGTGTGTACCAAGGATAAAATGTTTACACAGGCTGCAGGGGCTGTCAGAGAAACTCAGACAAAAATCTTGCTCAGTAAAAGCTGTTGGTGCAAATTTCATAAAAACTCTGCTAGACATATTTCAACAGTCTTAACATTGCTGCATGGCATAGCACTTTTGTTATTAAAATAACTTATTTCTGAGCTCAGGCCTCTCCTGGTTTTCATTCTGATATTCCCTTCTTGATGATATCTGTCACCTATAGTAGGTAGTGTCTGTATGCATGACTAATGGAAGAGCTATCTGCTTAGGCTGGTATATTTTTGACATCTCTCTCTCTCCAGTATTAGTACTTTAATCTCCAGGAAAGAATTTCACACTTTTTTAATCCTTCATACACTTATCTATTAATGTGATTTGCTTACAACACAGACACAGTCATTTTACTTTCTGAGCGGGAGCTTCATCAAATGACTCTGGTGACAATGACAAGAGCATCAAACTTCCTCTCACTTTAAATTAGTCATCACTATTTACAATAATTTCCACACAATGAATATATGAGAGGCCACAAATAGTTAATGACTGATGAGAAAACCCCATTATAACGTGTATTTCAAATCAGGTTGTATCTGTGAAACTAGCACTAGCAAAAAATATATTACTATAAAAGTTACTGAAAAAGCAAACCAAGATATTTCATGATGCTTTCAGAATTATTACATATTTCCTAATTACAAATGGAAGGAAGTACATGCTTGTGTATGCATAGTTGTATGTCCTCCTTCTAGATAATTTTTAACCCTTTAATGCAATTGTTTTATAGGAATCTAGGATATCATTAAAACAATTAGAAGTTCACAATTGTAGTAGGCTAGATATGTGAGAAACCCTTTTGAAAGAAGGGCCACAGGCTATGCTGAATCTTTATAAATCACAACAAAATCCTTAGCAGAGCATTATTATGGAATCACAAGAGTAGTGTCACTACTACCAACCACTTCAGAAACCGCTGTTCAATAAAAAAGCCTTACAGAAATATTTCAGCCAGATTTTTTTTCACAGACACAGACTGCAGGAGTAAGCACTAAAGCTAAGAAGGGATGATAAATAATAATAATTGGAAAGCATTTGCAGTGCACAGAGGTACTAGTCTTGGGCAGACTATTTAAGTCTACAAAACAAAACATGGAGAGAACATGCCTTTTCTTGATACTCTATCCCAAATTAAATAACTTGTGATTTATTTTGCATTGTACACTTTATTAGGGCCAAGCTGGTATCAAATGTAATATATATTCAGACTTCCTGAGGTGTTAAAATAGACCAGAGTGATGGAAAAATTAGAGACTGAAGGAAATCTGCTTGCCTTTTGAGGGAGTTAAAAGTTCAGGTTTTCAGTTTACAACT
Source organism: Cardinalis cardinalis (assembly GCA_014549065.1). Lineage (NCBI taxonomy): Eukaryota > Metazoa > Chordata > Aves > Passeriformes > Cardinalidae > Cardinalis > Cardinalis cardinalis. The sequence continues at coordinate 4,890,644 of JACDOX010000043.1, read as the reverse complement.
CAGTCAGATTTGGGTGGGGGTTTTTTGTTTAGGTGGACCCTTTTTTTGCAGGTGAAAAATTCAAATTTCAGAATACTTCAAATTTCAGGATACTTTTTCCAGAGGAAAAAGTAATATTCTGAAAAAAATAATAATGTAAAAAATGGAAGTTAGAAGAATTTTTTAAAAATAAGCTTGGAGGTCTCCTAATCCTAAGTGAAATATAGAAAATAATTTTATTTAATTGTAGGGCTTACATATTTTTAGCTTTCCAGCATAAACTTTAATTGAGGTATCTCTGTGTGAAAATAAACACTATTATTCTACTTGGGAAAGTTAGAATGTAATTTTATCCTATACTCGAATTGTTCCCTCATAATTCTTGTTTCGGAGGTTGTGTTTAATTTGTTTTGATAGCAAGACAGAAAGTGAAAAAAGCTGGGAAAATATCTAGTCCATAACAAAATTTACATAAATATTATTAAATTATTTATAATTTGAATTGTGCAAGATATATCTTTGAAATTATGGTTAAATATTTGATTCTAGCTATCCAAAATTCAGTGGCATTTTGTTTGGAAGTGTCTAACAAAACCATAAGACAGTGTTTGGAAACAGAAGGAATAACTCTGAGAGAAGCATGTAAAATGCTGTATGCTAATGTAAACCATCCTGCCTGTTGTAATGACCTCAGTTTGAACTCTTTCCAAGTTTCCAGTTGTGGATAAATAAGAATTTTTTAAACAACGTGACAGAGTTTATATCATAGAACCATAGAAACATATTTGAATTAGAAGGGACCTTAAATATCATCTAGTTCTGACCTTGCTGCCATGGGCAGGGGCACCTTCCCCTAGACCAGGTTAGTCAGATCGCCATCCAGTCTGGGTTTGAACACTTCCAGGGATGTGGCATCCACAACTTCTCTGGGCAATCTGTTCCACTGCTGCACCACCTTCACAGCAAAGAACTTCCTCTGATACCTAATCTAAACCTACTCTCTTTCTGTTTGAAACCATTCCCCCTTGTCCTGTCACTCCTTGTTGCTCTTATACTCCTTATAGCTCCCTTCAGGTAATGTAAGGTCACCCCAAAGCCTTCTCTTTTCCAAGCTGAGCAAACACAGTTATCTCAGTCTTTCCTCACAGGAGATCCACCCATCCCTCTTATTATCCTTGTGACCTCCTCTGGACTTGCTCCAAGAGGTCTATGTCCTTCCTGTGCTGGCTGACTGCTTGATACCTCCAGAGTTCTTCTTTCTATCCTTTTGAAACATGGGCACAATGTTTCTCCTTTTCCAGCCTCCTGGGACTTCACTGGACTGCCATGACCTTTCACTTTTCATGACTGATCATGGAGAGTGGCTTGGCACCTACAGCTGCCATTTCCCTCAGGACTCTGGGATGCATCTCACCAGGGCCCACTGGCTTATGTACATTCAGGTTCTTCAGGCGATCACCAATCTGATCTTTACTTACAGTGGGAGGGACTTTGCTCCCCAAGTTCCCATCCTTCTGTCCATCCACTTGAGAAGTGTGGGAAGAGAGGATATCACTGAAGCATGAGGCAAAAATATTGCTGAGTATTTTAGCTTTATTCCTCATCCTTGTTACCAGTTTTACAGCCTTGTTCAACAGGGGCCATTGCTCCTATTTTGACCTTCCTCTTCTGATTAACATACCCATAGGAACCCTTCTTGGTATTCTGTGTGTTCCTTGCCAAGTTCAGCTCCAGCTTTGCCTTGGTTTTCTGACCCCATTCTAAATAATCATCCTTCTCTATACTCTTCCTGTGTCACCCATCCTAGCTTCATCTTTTTGTGCAGTTCCTTCTTTTTCTTCAGTTTGACCAGTAGACCCCAACTCAGCCATGCCATTGCCACTGTCACAATAGGAACTGTAAGATCATTTTTCTCAAGCTACAACATTGAATACAATAGAACCACACAGAGCATACAGGCTTTGGGAAGGCTGCCCAGAGAGGGAGCATGACTGTGCAGGAGCCAGAAAGGGAGAATGCAGGAAAGCCCTCAGCTTAAAAGTATCCTCATAGTCCTTTTTCTATTCTGCTTCCTACATCTACTACCACTTCACCTGTCAAAATAGGAAAGTATACTGCGTCTTGTGAGGGCATTTATGCTTATGACCAGACATAGTTACTTACAGGAGGTTTTACACTTACCTAATTTCAACTGACCAAAATAAACTCTAATTTCTTGTGGGTTTATGTGCTCATTATTACTTCAAGTTTCAATTTTTTAATTATGCTAAATATTATTTTGCTACTTATTGATATGAAAATTTTCTATATAAAGTGGCAGTTGACATATGTGGAGGAATAGTGAAAATGTTTCTAAAAAATTCACCTTTTGTGGATCCTGTAAATCTGAAGCCATCAAGCCATCATAGCAGACTACAGGGGTACCATTAAGCAACTGGGAGTGTGGGGCTGATATTCCACTATCTGTCAAAAAATGTAGAGCAGAAGTTGCAATCACAAAGCTGTATAGAATGTCAAAGATATGGGACCAAAATTTTTTGTTACAGCATTCATTTCTGTAAGAGGTGTGGATTATCATTCAATGCAATGATTGATTATATCCCTTTTATATAAAATTATGAGTTTGTTTCCTCACACTATTGAGCTATTTTTTTCAAAAAAAAACCACTTAAAAAAAGAAGCAGCTTCATGTCAAATACTTTTATGTTATTTGAGTGTTTCTAGAAATGTTTTGGTCTGAAAGAAAAGGGAAATGGATGGAAGAGTCTAGCAACCTCTCTGTAAAAGTCAAGGTGTATTACAGACTTATTTACTTCTTCATTTCTTTGAATTTCTGTAAGCACTGTGACGTGTTTTGGTACAGTGATTTACTGCATGCCACTACAGAGTGACAATAAGTGGTTTTGATATCAAGGTATAAATTTAGTCTTTACTAATCTCGTAAGAGGCTTATTTCTGTGACCTTACTGTGGTTGTCTTCATTAAAAGACTTTGCCACAGTGAAGTAAAGGCACCAAGGAGGAAAGAGAGCTCACAATAAGTGTGTTCAGATTATTTGGTTCAGTTTTCTTTATTAGAAGAAATAAAAAGGCAAGTGTTGCTGCTGCATGAATGTGATGTACAAAATCCTTTTTAGAAACAGAATGTGAAAAGGAAAAAAACCTGGCAATATTAAGATAGTTAGGATACAATTATAAAAATGCAGCCTACCCTGGCTTTATTTACTAGAAGAGAAATATTGATCTTGGCAAAACTCACATTCAGTATTATTCAGGCATGCCTAAAGTGATCTATTAATCAGTCAGACGTTAATGATATAATGATTTTGAAGAAGACTATAGCTTACGATACTCAGAAAGCACCTTACTAACCCCTGTAATTCTATTCCTTTGAAAATTAGTTGCTACATTATTTTAATTCAATTATATAGTCAATACTTTTAACTGCTCAAACAAAAAAATTGCTTTTGGCCTTCAGGCTTTCACCTATGAATCCCACACATTGAAAACTTATTATGTGATGATATTATCAGTTCATTCTGTAGCACATTTGTCAGTGTAAAAGGAGAAAAATGGTTCCTCCAAGGAGAAAAATATAGGCAGTCATATTTGTAATGTTTCTAAAGAGTGTACTTACTCATAGTACACTTTACCATGAAAACAGTACATTTTATCAGATAATTGATGGATAGTTGTAATTTATCCCTAGAAATTAATTTTTCTAAGTCTCTGAACTTTTCTGGTAAAGCCCCGAGTAATTCTAAATTTTTATCTTCAACGATGTTCCGGGTGAATACTCAGTTTCTTCTTGATCACATTTATTATGAATAAAAGTATCTGAATTTATTTTTTTTCAATATCACTGGAAGGGAGAATACTCTGCCTACCAGTGTTGAGAGATTGTAGCCAGGGTAAGAGCCGCTTGCTTTTAGCACTGCTGAAGGTAGGCTGAAACAATTGTATGCGAGAGTTGAGGCTTGAATAAAAAAATGAATACTAAATCAAAAAGAAGTTTTGATTTATTATTCATTTTTTATTCAAGCCAAACCCAGCCAGCCAAACAAACAACAAAAAGATACTGAACTGCAGTGACCTCAGGTAGGAAGGAACCAGTTCAGTTCTCAGCATCACTGGTGGTAATACAACACAGGAGTAATGTCATTGAGAAAGGCTGAGAAGAGGCCTGAAAATTATCTACCAGACAGAGATGTCCTTTCTTAGAGTGGCTGATCTCTTGTAGATCATTAAGCCCTCTCAGGAAAGCTGCTTAATGTTATAAATTGATTCTCTTAAGAAACTGTGAGGATGGAAGACACACTTGAAAATGGTTAAGAATTAAACAAAGAGGCAATGAGGGCTTTGTAATTGTGTTTCCAATAGCAGCTTTGCTCCCTGTTCACTAGCTCCTTGCTGTGCTGGGGGCACACATTGCGGGATGCAGCAGATTTTAATTTGGGGGTTTTTTGTTCATTTGGCTATTTTTCCTCTCCATACTCATAGCTGCCTAATGTCAGTTGGAACAGGTTGTTCAAATAGACCCCATATTAAAATACTTTGAACAGACTGTTAAGAATTTGAGGGGTTTTGTCTGGGCAGCAGTGAATAATCAGAGCATTGGCTATTTCTGGTCTCTCTTAGCTCCATAGTTCTGTGCTCTTTAGTGGCTGCTGTAACTATCTGAGGGTTTACCATAAGAGTTCTCACTTGAATAATGCGATAAGAGCCCTGAATATAGGAGATGTTTATGCAAAGGGCAAGCCTCACACAGCAGGAAATCCCAGTTATCCCTTTAGCCTGTGCTCTCAGCCAGCCACATCTCTGCCAAAGCATACCATAGGAATAGGACATACCCTTACACAGTTACGAGCGTTTCATGATTAGTGTGGGCACTTCCAGCACTACTGTCCTGTGTCCCCTCAGGGATATACTTATTAGACAGTTTTAGAATTAGCTTTTCCCATGGCCTTTCTGTGGGATCCTTTTGGAGCCTATATGCCTCGTCCATCTCCAAGAAATAAGATGAGATTTCGCTTTTTGAAGTCCTACAGGTATCTCTTCTGGTGGCTTATGGTGTAATTGACAGTGGTAATAGTTGCAACTGTGGATCTTTTTTATTCTTCTAGAGAATTACAGTATATAAAAAAATTGGAAATGGCTTGTATTAATTGTGACTCTCTTGAGCTTGTGAAGGTTTTGCTTGAACATGGTATATCAGGAAAAAAAGGTATTGTTTCTCTATAAGAAAAAATACTATGAACAAGTGATCATGGAAGTGTATGAAACTGCACTTTTCAAGTAAATGATAACTTTGAATATTTTTGGCATACCAAGCTGGGGGTAAAGGTAGATTAATGTTTATGTCAGTGTTGTTATGAAAATATTAATTCTAAGTATTCTCAGTACTTATAATAAGTAAGCATATTTAAATAAAAAATTCAACACACTGATACAGAATACCAAACCTGAATCAATATTTGTAGTTGTGGGGCTTTTGCCAGAAAATCATATTGCTTAATTATTTTTGAGTTAAACATTTTTGAAAGTAAGTTTAGTGAATGAGAAAAACACACAGATTGTATTTTTTCCTAAACTATTTTTAAAAATAGCAGTAGCAATGCTTGATTTCTATTATTTGTCACAATACTTTTGGTAATTGAATCAATATTTGTTCTTCAACTTCCTTACATTTATTACAGATTCCTTCCTTACAGATTCTTGTAAATTTTCAAATAAAAACTGTTATGATCCTCCTATTTGCATATAATTAAGGGAAAAACTTACAACATATAATTTTAATAAAACCTTTTTAATCAGTGCAACATTCAAAATTATTTGCACACATGTACAACACAAAATGCCTCAGAGTATAAATGCTTTATGTAAGATTACTGATACCAAACACTGTATGTATATTATTAAAAAGAACTCTCTAGGTACAGTTTACTTCTCTCAGTATTTTCTTTTGTAAAAGTTAGCCTGTTCATACAGAGCATACCAGTCCCTAGGTTTATGACAAAAAGAATAATAACAGTTAAAGGTATTAGAATCTGTTCAAAATTAGATCATAGAGTTCATTTTAGATTCCCTTAAGAAATCTTATTGTAGGGGATTTTTTTGCTTAAAGTAAGCTGCTTATGTTTCTTTTACAAATTTATATCAATATATCTTTATCTATTTATATTTCTATTTATGTATCTAATTGCTTTAAGGACAAAAAAAGAGACATGTTCCACGTAACATGTTAATATAGGGTCTGATTATTTTCATTATGTACATATTGCACTTTTTCTAATTTTTCAATATAGCAAAGTGAAAATATTCTTTTAAGTTGTTGATTAAACAAAAAAAACCCAAGGAACATTTAGCATAAGTCCAGAGGTGTGAATGAATTTTGTGTTACCCTAGAGTGTTACATGTTTACTTTTCAGGAGCTTTTAAGAACTAGGATGAGGTGGAAGATAATTTAAAGAAAAACATCATAGTTGTATTACTGAATTTGAGCTGTATTCTTTCATATTGCTGTTTATTTTAACTGTAAGTCTCTAAGAGAAGAAATAAAAATCTTTTATATGTATATATATATATATATATATATATATATGTATATTGACATGTCACTGCCATGGCTCCATTCGCACTGTAGGTTATATTTAGAAATCTACTACAAAATTTTACAGTACTCAGTGCCTATGCAAGTTAATAACCTTGTTTATGTCAACTGACAGTTCTGCTCATGGTACTCAAACATTTGATGTCAAGGGACTTTGGTTTCTAAAACTATTTATCTGATAGCGCTGTCCATGCATTCCATGGTGAATATTGTTCAGCAAACCATTTAAATTGTGACGTTTGCCATAAATTTAAATTTTCTTTTCTTACATTTTGGAAAAAACCAGAATTTTTCTTTTGTGAGATACTCATAATCCATTGATTAAATAGACTGTCATGTTTTAATTTATATTCTTAATTTCTAGGAGATTCTGTGATACACTGATGCCCCTTACAGGCAAATTAAGAATGCCATCTTATAGGAAAGTAGTGAATTGAATTTCTTTGCTCATCAGGAAATGCTTTCAGAAGGTAAAAGAAGACTCCAGCTGATGCAAGTTTTCCCAGGTTAGGGGAAAAATATGACTTGAAACAACGCAATTTTTCTAGGAAGAGCTGGAATGTAATGCAGTTACGTCACTTAGCTCTTCTTACTCCATCTGTTCCATCAATTAAATCATGTCTTAAAACTTCAGCTAATTGAACTGAACGAAAACAAAGTAGCCTAAAAGAGCTGGTAGATACACTTATGATTGACTCTATGCTAGAAACGCAATTATTCACAGAATTAGATATAGAACCAAGGCTGGGAGTCAGTTCTACGCAGATAGGAGACTCAGGAGACCACCAAGACTGTTCACAATCTACATAACTTCTTGCAGGCTGGAGGAGAAGGGTTGTTTGGTTTTGTGGGGGTGTGTACCCACTGTGTTCTCTGGAAGATGAACATTCTTCTACTCCAATACAAAAAAAGGGAACATCTTTATTTTTGTTTCCATAACACACAGATTAGTTCACTTCTTTTCTTTTTTGTTTCCCCTCTCCCTTTTTTTTCCTTTCATTTTAAAACCTTGAGTCACTCTAAATTAAAGCACACTTCCCTTACTGAAATGCAAATAAGGACGCAGTTTTCCTGCTGCTTTTAGATTTGCTCAGAAAAACAGCACTAAATGTGACTGTAAAAACTATATCTTAGTAGCAGCACAGTTACATTTTAGAGCCCCATGAAACCTCTAAAGAATCAATAGAGATAGAGGTTTCAGGAGCTTTTTTCATGATCTCTAAATGCTGTCACACATGGATGAGGAACTAAAGCACCTATCAAAGTTGCCTGCACATTACTGAGATGTATGAATAAGAACATGTTATTGACACTCAGTCCTGCTAGATACCAAACACACCTCCCACTGACCTAGTGACAGGTCCTCAGGACCACTTAGAAGATTCTCCAGAGGCATCAGGATCTGCCTGGGTTGTCCTTAAGTCTTCTTTTTCCACCATATGTGAGTTGTTTAATCTATTTTGTGAAAAGCACAGTGACTATCTGCTGAGTAAAACCTTTCTGTGGAGACAATTTTGTAGAGATGGTAAGCTCCAAAGTAAAATGGGTTTTATAGAGAAATGGCGCAGTCAATAATTTGCATTAAATTGAATAATCAAATTATTAGTGAGTTTGCTAAATTATTACATTGTCAGAACTACATCTTCATTCAGTTAGCTGTGGAGATACAATTCCTGAAACAGTAATCGTGACATTTGTACCTTCATCTGGAAAAGAAAGAGAGGTTCTTTGTTGGGTGATGTGATTTTCTTTTGTTCTGCTTTCTTTCTGTTTTTCTTCTTTGGCTGCCATTTGGCATAGTTCCCTGGACTAGAGGAACAGTCATGTGGCTGAAGCTATTGCCAACACCACTTCTGCAGCCAGCTGCTCATGGCATTCGTACATAAGAAGGCAGATTCCCTCCTGCCAGATAATTGTACTCCAAGCCACTAAACTCTTGGAAACTGGGCTGGAAAGTGGTATATCTCTCTTAAACAGCAGTTTTCAGGAATTCCTTCTCTAAGGGGATTTCTTAATTATGTCAAAGCTGGCTTAGTGAAAAGAGCATAATATTAAAACTTTTTAGTGTTACAAGCTTGGTGATGAAATGGAAATAGAAACCAGATTAAAGTTTATTATTTTATTTATTAGGCATTACAGTCCCATCTCACTGGAAATATCTTGGTTCTATTTGACCAGTCATTCAACATTTTCTGGGAAATAAAATATTTGAATGCATAAGTGTGAACTTTTCTAGTGAACACGATGAATCCCACATTTAATTTCTTATTTAGCTTTTCGTATTTTGTAATTCATAGAATGCCATGTCACCACTAAAGAGATGTTTTGAACCTCACTCAGATTTTTTTAGATGAATTTACATGCCAAAATATCATCTATCCAATTCAGACATTTGGCAATGTTGACTTGAAGTCTTGGGAAAAGTGGCAAAATAGCAAGGCACATTTCAAGTCAGATTAGGTAGCAGTAGGAGAGCAGGTGCAAGTGAATCACACTTAACTCTGTGTTGCTGCAGATTTATCTCCTTGTCAAAACTGCCTAATAGTGAATAAATATAATCTCAATACCATATCCTAACAGCTCAGGAAGACAAGCTTCAGTCCTTAGGTCCCAAAAAGCAAGAAAAAAAACTGCAGAGAAGTAACATGTTCATAGGTTTCAGCTTTTGATTATTTTTTTTTATATATAGCCGTTCATCATAGAGATAGGCTAAGTGAATCTATCACAGTGGGACAGGTTGAATCTGTCAGTGTTTCTTATTCCTTCTTCCAATTAGTGTTACCTGAGTGCTCCTTCAGTGGGATTTTGTGGTTCTTGCTGCAGCCTTGAAAGTGATTTAGTGTGAAATAAACAGAAAACAGATGTATATCTATAGGTATTTTATAAACATTTTTTTTCGAATTTATGCTTAAGCAAAAGATCTGACAGCCAAAGCCAGATCTTCTATAAATAACCACAGGAAACATTCCTTCATACAGAGTGAAGTAAAGTATGATGACTAGGTTTGCTACAGTTTACAGTAAATAAATGGCTAGGCTTTGCTGTTTGTGGCTAAAACATCACCACACAAAGCCAGCCTTTGAGATGGAGCTAGGCCCAGACACTAGCATCTCTTGGGATGCATAAAAAGATTGCACTTACCATAAATGCCAGGAAATACTCAGTTTGATTTACAAATTGTAGATGGCCATGAATATTTATGTAAATGTCAGAAGTATCTGGCTTGTAATTCCCTGATGTATCACAAATTCTGGGAGCACTATAAATAGACCTATCATTCAATCTGATACCGAATACATCAGGAACAAGCTGACGCAAGTTCAGCATGTACCATGTCCAAATGTTGTAATTAATTTCTAGATACCTTGTTAAATAAGAAAAGTAGTACAAGGGTAACATATTAATCTTTCTTTTATGGTATTCTAGAATTTGTTTTTTTCCATTGTGGATCTGAATTGTTGTTTGTTTGGTTTTTTTTTTATGGAAAACGGACATTTCCTATTGGAACTAGTAAATCCAATTGATTTCTGTGCCCTAGAAACCTAATAATCTTCAAGTCATTTTGTGTTTCAGTTGTCTCTATGAAAGGAATTTGTGAGTATCAACTGAAAACTTCTCTAATTTGTGGAAACATAATTTAATACTCTAAAGCACCTTTCTTCATGGGGCAAAAAATGATAATAAGAGTGAAAAATAGAGGCTCCTGCCCACCTAGAGGGGTCTGGCACAAACGCCAGTCTGGTGCCCTTAGCAGTAGGGGCAGTTATACTTCTGCACATGGGTGGTCCTTGCAAGCTAATCCAGCTCTTGGTGTCTGCCAGCAGTCAGCAGCAAATATTTGAATGGGAACAGTAAGAAATTTGGTGGTTACAGTATAATTGTCCTTAAGAGATAATCTCCTCAAGATCTTCAGTAGTTCCTGTGTATGAGTATGCCAAAACTCTCTTTATTGTGTGTATTACTTAGCCTAGAAAATCTGAATATTTTATTTATTCACACTAAATGTTAATCATTCTACAATTAAAAAAAATGCTAATTTTTTCTCTTTTGCAGTATTTTTAGACACTCACTTGCACAGATGAACCCTATGCAATGTACAAAATTTCCTTCATCCTGGTGCCTAATTTTCCCAATAGTAAAAGTACTGTGACCCAAGGATTTGTTCTTTTATATATTTGTAGGTCACGCTTTTTCATCAGCTTTCTAACTGACCTTTTCACATGGAAAAATTTTGTGTCCGTATCATTCATGTTGCCAATCTCTTAACACCTCCTCCTATCTCAATGCCCTTTCTAATGCAGAATGACCGGAAGCAAACACAGAGCTTCTGATGACGACAATAGATCTAGAATTAAAATATTACTCAAGTAAAAAAAATACAATATGAGACTTCTATTATTCCCCTCTATCTCATTTTTGATGTAGATTAGCAGAATTGCTGATAAACTGATTTTAAGTGGTAAGCAATAACCTCCCATTGCTGGTAATGTCTGTACTGGCCAGGCTAGATATTCTGTTCTTAACTCTTTTGGGTAGTCTTACTTCCATTACTGCTTACATTTTAGTCCATCTCTCCCCATTATCTTTGTCAGAGAAGTTTACGAATATACAATGTTGTGTAAAGACAACAGGGATCATTTTGGTAGGTAGAATTTCAGTCTCACTTGAAATTTTGCATTTTTAAAAGAAAAAACACCCAACCTTGTAGCAAATAGTTTTACATAAATTTCTATGGGAAGAACATTTTTATTTTCAGATAAGGAAACATAAAATATAATTCAGGTTTCCTTTTTTTATTCAGTCTCGTTAGGATTTCTGACTCGTTAGAAGGCTAGGAAGTCCTTCAGGAAATATGTCATAATGCATGCAGCTGAAGATATGGGGGGTTTTAGCAGTAGGAGGAGACAGGTGTTTCCCATCAACATACCCATACACTAGATCATTATATACATGTGTGCTAGATAAACAGTCTGCACACATACAAACACACACGTGTGGGTGTTTCCTACACTGAAGTGTAGAAACTATGAGAAGTTTTCCAGGAAGAAGCTGAATACACAGCACTTACTTTATTGTTTGTCCGCATGAACTTGGTTTTCCTTTATTTGTTTTACCTTTGTAACATTTCCAGTCAATACTTGGCTCTTCAGAGACTTAGCTTTCACAGGCTTTGGTACAAGTTTCTGTTGCAGTTGTAAAAGTAAATGACACAGTTGAACAAACACCAGGATCAGATAAACTCTTGTAAACACTAACTGAAGTTCTTTAGCTGGTAAAGAAACCTGAAATGGAAAAAAAGGAACCCAAAACTATTGAAAGGGATTACAATTTTCTTCAGGTGAAGGATGGGACGCGTCACTTTTTTTTCTTGTTATGACAGATGAAGGTGAAGCAAAGGGACAAATATAACAAATAAATAAATTTATAACTCCAGCTGAAGCTACATGTGCATTACTTTGACAAGATGGTATGAGTTACCCTGTGAATCCAACTCAGTTGGCAACTGCAGGGAAGTGGTCATTACAGATGGAGCAGAATCTGGCGTAAGGCACAAACCTCATGTGGCACTGTGGAACAGATGTTTTTTTTCCCTTCATAAGTACTAATAGGTGTGGATGCATTCTTAAATTTACTTGGTTTTCCTAAGTGTGTGAAATGTACTTAAGCTTCTAGGCCGCATTATTTTCTTTATGTCTTTACCAATTGCATCAGTTTTCTTTACTTACTCTACTCTGTGCCATAAAAAGGAAATGTAAATATGGTCATGCAAACATTAAACTGGAAATTCAGAGAGACCAGCTATTTTTAGCAACTAAGTTCATCTGATTTATACCATGCACTGGAGGCTACATCAAGTGTTCCAACATCATTTGCACTCCATTGAATGTGGGACTGAATAATCAGAAAATTGATCATTTGGAAATTGGGTTATGTCACTAAAACAGTGGAAGCAAAATCCACCAAGTTAAGTTTCTACTGGTGGCAATTTCATGTAAGAAAAACATGAACTTGCCATGCAATATCTAGAAGTAATGGATTCTTCCAGAGAAGTGCCATTGGCACCTGATTCTCAGGAAGAAATTTACAGTAGTCTAGCATATGTGGTTAATCTTGTGAACCTTCTGAAAGAAAACATTGATTTGTGAAGAAATGTTTCTGTTTCAAATAGAGGGGAGAAAAAAGAGGGGGAAAAAGGGAGAGAAAAAGAGATATAAAGGGAATGTAATTTCTTAGCATTGATCCTAGCATCCAGATGATTCCCTTAGTGAGGTAGTCGTGCAGTCTTAATGAGCATGTAAGTGGCAAATGGTGTTTGTTCCATGTCTCCTCTTGGCCACAGTCTTTGTTTAAGCTCTCTCCCACATGACATAGTAAAGTGTTATTTGGAACCTGGAACATGACATATTTGAGGCTTATCTCATTTTGACATAAAAATACATGTAGTTCTGTTTTACGATAAACTCTGCTTGCTGTCATAGGAGACAAAAGGAATTCTAGACAGAGTGGTTTTACAATACAACTACAAATGCCAAAATAGGGCTTATTGTTTACAGATAAGAATAAAATTATTTTAAACATGTGTTATATTACTTATAGGTGGAGCCAATAGCAAAATGTAGTGTTATGCCATTAAAAATCTGTTCCATGATACTGAAAAAATGTCATCCTCAAATACATAGGAACAGATGTGTCTGTGATACACAAGATATTTAAGTTTTGCTGTCACAGTTCTTCATGCTTGATTACTCCTATTAGACTACAATTAAAATATAAATTTTTCTTTATACTGTATGTAAATTTCAGTCTGTTACTAAATGCACTCTATATTAACCAAAAAATTCATGTAATATTTAAATATAAATATGTAGTAATACATATTAGGTAATGTCTGTTAAACATCTAGTCATACAATGATATGACTGCCTTATAAATGCTGAAAGTCACAAACTGTATATTTTTGCAAAAATCTGATTTAAAACCTCTCTTTTAGGTAGATTGATGTTATCAAAAAGTGTTAGCTCCTGTGATTTTGGTGAGTAGTATGTGAGGGCCCTGATTTTTCCATGGTTGAATCTGCAGAGTGAATAAAATAACCCAGAAATCTTTTCATCTGGTGAACTGTGACTAGATGGTGTGACATGGCAAGGAGGCTGTAGCCAGGTGGTGGTCAGACTCTTCTACCAAGGAAGTCTTAAGCTGTGCCAGGAGAATTTTAGGTTAGACAATAGAAAAAAAATTCTTGACAGAAAGAGTGGTTGAGGGGCATTGGAATGGGCTGGCCAGGGAAGCGGTGGAGTTACCATCCCTGGAGGTGTGTAATAAAGACTGGATATGGCACTCAGTGCCATGGTTTTATTGACAATGTGGTTTTAGGTCATAGGCCAGACTTAATAATCTCCAAGGTCTTTTCCAACCTAGTTAATTCTGTGATTCTGTGACAGGGCCTTGGCAGTAATGCTAACCACTCCTGCTCCCTGGAATGGGATATTAGGGGCCAAAATACTCTTCAGGGCTCAGGTGATCCCTGTAGCATTCAAATGAAGAAGGGTTTGCAGCCTTTCTACTGCATCAAAATAGATTGATCAGGTTTCTACAGGAATATATTGTTTTCTGCTTGCATTTATTACAGTACAGTCAACTTCAACTGATTTTTAGTTATATCTTGGAGAATCACAAGAGTTTGTGTAAAAAGCCTTTCTTTTTTCCTTATCTAGATCTTAAAGGTTTTATCAAAACCAGAAAATCCAGGAGCTTGCTTAAGATGTAGTTGAGATTTTCATCTAAAGCCTGGACTCTAGAAACTTTATGGAAAATACTTAGTCTGTGAGACTGGAAATATCATTTCAGAGGGTAGCAAGGCAGAATACTATGACTTTGCCAGCCATACCCTGAAATATTTAGCTATCTAAAATTCTAGTTTTCACTGCACAGAGTGGATGTGGGACCCAGAGTGGTCATTGTAGTGCCCTGCTTCTTCTTCTGGGGTTCAAAGTAGAGAGCTGTTAGGCAGCAGTATAAGGACTTCACCCAGACTAATGTTGTCATGCAAAACTCATCAGCTTCTTCTTCCCTGACATACTTCCAAGACGAAGATTTCCCAGCTGTCTAATGCAACTGTTTTAGGAAGTAGGGAAAGGAGTAGACAGTCCTGGAAAAGCTGTGCTTGCTCTTTCCACTACAATAAAGATTTGCTGGATTTGTACTCTCTTCACCCTTTCAAAGGAACAACTGGTCTTTGACCAAGAAGATATTTTTTAATTTAAACCATTTATTTTGAATTAATGTGTTGTTCTGATTATGATTTACAGTAGCTAATGTAAGTTTAACTGAAGGAGGATAAAAAGCAGTCAGAGGATGCAGTGAAAATTATTTATTGCAGTGTAGAGCTGTCTAATTGATCTGCAGTTCACCAGGTTCTTGACTTTGATAAAGAAAAATTGACGGATTATATTAGCAATTTATTGTAAATATTTTCTCACATGATGCTTCTAAATGGTTTAGATAACATTTCCTTTTGGTGCAATATATTTATTTGATCCTGGAACATTTAATTCACCGTTAAATGTCATGCACTCTGTTACTATAAAAGGATAAAAGTGCTTCCAAGTACATATTGTTTCAGTAAGACAT
Source organism: Cardinalis cardinalis (assembly GCA_014549065.1). NCBI lineage: Eukaryota > Metazoa > Chordata > Aves > Passeriformes > Cardinalidae > Cardinalis > Cardinalis cardinalis. The sequence goes on along the minus strand of JACDOX010000043.1, from coordinate 4,875,425 downwards.
GAGCTTGTTCATGCCAGCTCTTGGGGTTTACAAAGTCACTTCAAAATAGCTGCCTTCGAAGTCATGGTGACAATGTAAAGTAATGTAAAACTCTCTGTGGTAACAATATAAAGTGTTCTTGTACATCTGCACTTGAAGTCCCACAGTGCTTATCCTAACTTTGGGCAGCAGCAGCAGCATTATGCATTTATACTGGATCTTCTAGGAAAGTAAAGTACAAATGTAATGTTAGAAAGACATTGTGGTTCGACATCCTTAAGCAATGGTATTTTTTTTCTTTTTAATTTTTACATCTTTAGTTCTTCTGTATTTTATATTTTTATGTTAATAATCTAAGTATTTTTTTTAACTGTAGTGGTTATCCTACTCATTAATGGAAGTATTTGTAGAATTTCTGCCAGGTTTTAGGAATTTATTTCTCGCTAATGAATTGCCTGCTTTAGTTACCTTCTTTCCCTTTCTTGTGTCACTAATAATATGTACTAACACTATGATTTAATTTGCTATTGGTATATTACACTTGGTTGATATGCTATCTATGAAAAATATTTTGTCATACATCACAGGAAGATAGAGAAAATTTTATCGTTATTTTCTGTATTTCTAATAATCTAGTGATTTCCTCAAGCTTTGTCAGCACAAGCCTAAGTTAAAATTTGAAAAAAATCTGGTATTATTTTTCATCCACAAATGTCAGGTTTCACCTCAGCATTGTAATACCTGTGGACTCAGAGTTGCCATTTAAGAAATGGTTAACTACAGAAGATTCAGAGGAGTCACAGAATTAACTTCTATAGATTTGATATACAGGTTTTATTTGGCAGCATGACAGGAAACTATAGAGCAAAGAGTGGAAAGGAGAAAAGTTAAGGGGGAATAGTATGCAATGAAAGAGACACGGTGTGGCAGTGAGACCTCTGTCTATTCACTCTGCAGCAAAAAGTACATCACATTACTCCAGCTCAATTTTTTTCATTTCTCTATTTTGAAGGGGTGAAATTGTTTCCCAGCTGCCTAGAGCCTTTTGATCTGTAAAGTCTGTTTATAGCAAATCAATATTGGGAGCTCCTTCAAGACAGGAGTTCCTAGAGGTGACAATCTACCCTGTTGAGTTACCTACCTTCATGGTTACACCTTACCGAGTTCAAGAGAACACGATATACATTCCCTTCCAGTAACTGAAATTAACTGACTATAAGTATTTATCTAATAAATAACTGGTAGAATGTGTAATGGCCAGCTATAGGTCATAGCCATCCCAGGTTGCCAGTAACCAGTAGAACCAGTATGCAGATGCCTGTAATAAATAAAAGCTTCATTATAGTTTTCAAAGCAAAATTTTATGGCAAACCCTTAGCATTGACAAATATGGTAGGCCAGTGGCGCTACCACGCAGAAATTTCCTGTTTCCAGCCTCAAACTGTATTAATAACATTTTGCATAATTTTTTAGCAGTTCTGTATCTCTCACAGCCACTGTAATTGGAGAGGCATTTATTTATAGTGGAACCTACTCTACCATGGTGAATTTAGTATCACTAAAAAATTTTATTTGTGATTCTTTTTGGCAAATATTCAGAATTTGCAAGGCACCTGTTGATGCCTCTAAATATAACCAAAAATACAACAAAAATTTAAAGGCTCTCTAAAGAAAATTTTAATTAAGGAAATACCATATAAGCAATGCTGCTGGAAATTTAATTTACAAATTTACTTGCTGTAGTATTCAGGCCACCCAAGTGGCCTGCAGGCACTGAAATTTCCTAGAACAGCAGCTCACAGGACCAAAACAACATTCCTGCTCCATGTGTGTTTGGAGGTCTGCACATTTTGGAGTAATAGACAGTAAAACAGTACTGCTTCAGCTCCTCCCTCTTAGAACTGCTGTAAAGTGAATTAGTCAATGCTGTAAAATTTAATTTGTATAAAACATCACCTTGAAATTTTGTATTTATTCTTCAATCATTTTGAAATGGTACAAAAAGTTGGTGTTTGCTGATAAGGAAGTCAAGAGGTTGCTATTTTCCATTTTTACTTCAAAAAACCCACACTTTTTCCCCCTCAAAAACAAAAAAAAATGTTGAGGGATAGTTAAAATAGACAGTACAGTGCAGCTCTAAGATGTTAATCAATGTTGAATATTCCTGAGCATATTAAACAGAAGCCACATGCACTATAGCAACAAACGTACATTTTACCTGTAATTTGGTATGCACTCAAATTCATGAAGAATGTTCTGCAGTACACTGTAGTTAGGGTCCACTGGTGTGTTAGACAAAAGTACAGGAAAAATAATTTCAGGATTGGCTCTTTGACATCTATTTCATTTGGTTTAACTTTGACATTTGCATGTTTTGTGAGATTTTTTAATATATAAAATAGTAAAAAAATACAAAATAGTGGTCAGGGGAAAAAAATCTGAGGTTGTTCAGCTTCTTACTACTTATACCAGTGAATTTACAGGGAGAAATGTTTCCCAAGAGCCATAGGAAATGAAGTTAACTGAACTGAACCTATCTTGCTGAGATCATTGTCAGGAAAGTGACATATCTGAATGAACAATCCAAGTATATTAAAACCAATGAAATACATGGACTGCAAAAGATTTAGGGAATCATTTAACACAAAATTAAAATGGTTGCTTGACACAGACAGTCCAGTATACTTGCATTTCTAACTTTTATATTTTAAGAGAAAGAAGTGACAATGGAACACATGAAAAAAACCCAGCCCTGAGATGTGAAGAGGGTCTCCAGCTGCTCATTCAAATAGAAACGTAGTTACAAACGCTGAAGATGCATTTAGTTCATTACTTACTTCATATTTTGTTCTTGCTAGTTATATGTTTTGGTTTTTTAAACATAAGTGCACGTTTGTTTGGTGAGGCTTCTGTCTTACTGCAAACTGACTTTAAAAAAGAGTATCATGATATATTATTGCTATGGGTTTTTTTCCTCTAATGGTGTAAATAAGCCATCAGTTTCCTGAGTTGTTAGAGTTAGTGTTTGCTGAAGTTACAATGCAAAATGAGGCAGGAAAGTGTTATTAGCAATCATCAACTTCAATTTATAAATCAATTGTAACAGAGTAAAATCAGTGTGTGTACCTAAGATCTGTCATGCCAACCAAATATATTGAGCAATTAAATACCACTTTATGTACTTAATAGCCATGTTTGCTGTAGCAAGGCTTAGTTGTTCAGGAATAATGGCCCATCAGCTGAGCCTGACAGAGATCCCAGACTGATTTCAGACATGAGTAAGATGACAAACCATAGGGGCAGAAGTGAGATCTGAAGTCTAAATTGAAGAAACGCAAGTCAAGTATTATAGGAAATTATTATTTTAACATTATTTTTTGTGTAACAGTGATAATATTAGTAGTACTTTTTTTGCAATATGTGTCATGTTTTCCACTTTAGGGACAAATTATTACTTTTTTGACTGATATACCTACTAAGGGAAGAGCAACAGGTTCTCTCACTTCATTGTAGCTGCTCCACCTCATAAAAAGGGCTTCTCTTAAAAAAGCTGAAGTGAGATATCTTTGAATGTGGTGCTGTCATGCATATTCATATTTAAACTGGAGATTCATGTCTACACCACAAACTGGAATTACTGAAGTTCTATCAGTTCCATATATTTGTGGATACATCTCTACAGGAGAGAAATATTCAAGTTATAAATTTCATTACATACTGCAAGAGACAAAACATTAAGTAAGTTTCATGTTCAAACTAAAACTAGACCAAACACAGGATACATAAAGGATGAAAGGATGACTGTATTATAGGAGAGGCCTAAAGATTGTTTAGAAAAGTGATTTAACTATTCTGATGTCCAATGGCTTTTCTTCATTAAGATTTTGTTTGCTGGTAAGAGTTGAAGAGAACTTTTTATCAAGGAAATTGTTCTTTAGCTCCAATGCATTTTTTTGTTCTCTAATGTTCAGTAAACCCCCTAGCCATAAGGGGTTTAGAGAGTTGAAGGAGGCCTATTTAAAATATCATTCTCCAAAAAACAAAGCAAAGCCAAGCCAGAAGGACTTGACAGAGCTTAAAGGCAAAAGTCTTAGACCCACAAAATGAGATTTTTCATGTAGAATTTTTTCATCTATTAAGAATGCAATGAATCTCCAAAACTACCTCCATCAATTTTTCTTTTAATGAAAATACATGGATTCTCATTACTGTGGTATACTTTATCCCCTGCACTGGACATCATCATAGAAACCATGTGAATCAAAATTGACAAGGTCTGCAACCTAGAATAATCTTTCTGAAGCAATGGAGGAAGGTCAAAAACAACAGGAGCTTTATTGTATCTCATCCCTCAATGTGACATGCAAAGGGCAAGACAGGGAATTGAAAGTTGTCATATTGCTGGACACTAAAATTAATAGAACCACACAGTCATTGTTATTTTCAAGCATATAATTTCCTTATAACCCCACCCATCACCTTCTATTCTATACAGGCTGTTTCTCTCTTTTTGCTCTCCACAGATCTGTTATTAGTTTGCTTTCAGCATCTTTCTTCTTGAGTCCTCCTTGGTTTTGTTTTGTTTTCCTATGGGTTTGTTTTATTCTAGCACTGTCAAATCACTTTCTGAGAGACATCTTTTTCTGAAATTCTCTATAAATGTCTTTCTTTGATTAAGATCATTAACATATTTGAACTCTGACTTATTTTGGCACTACAGATTTAATTGTCAGTATCTACATATTTGAAAACTTTTATTCAGATCTTAGAAGGACAGAAGGCCAGTTTTATTTTGAAAACAAAAGCAATCCTTCTCCAACATCCATGCTATTTTAGAAGTCAAGAACTGATATTTAGTACAAATATCTACTGACCTATATTTCAGAGACTTTTAGTCATCCCTATCAAGGCTGTGAATGAGTAGATCTGAAGGCACGTTACATTCCTGAGAACTCAGCCTCTTCCCTGAGACCTCTGAGCCCCCTGTACTGTGCAGCCTTGGAACATGTCTGGGTCAGGCAACTCAGCCACAGTTCCTAGTGCTTCATTTGCTGGGACTGGGCATGCAGAGGGTCTGTATTTAAAAAAAAACCCATGCTTATCAGACAAGAGGACATGAAGTGCAAAGCTGAGAAATGCGATCATAATTCTAGTAGTCATGGTTTTCAAATGGGCTTTCTCACTTTCTTGGGGTAAAATAGTACTTTTGTATTGCTCTATATAGTTGAAAATTTATCAATTATTACAAAAGTTTTTGAGCCTTTATTTTCCTTAGATGCCTCTGAGAAAGAATATGACCAGAACTAGTGGTTGCTGTAAGTGGTTCTGTGTAAGCTTTTTCAGAATAAAGATTTCTACACAGAGCTTTCTCTAAAATGAAGACTTTTTTGAACCATCTGGCCAAGGGTCATAAAGAAAGTAAGCAACAGAGTGCTTGAGGGGAAAGCTGCTATGCTGGAAGGAAAACAGAAGAACTTCCAACACACTGTTTGGAGGACTTTGGAGAAAAGAGATGGGATAACTAAGCTCCAAATATTCATAACATTATTAAATTTATCAACACTGTTATATCCAGTTTAAAATAAATATTGAAGAAGTCCTAGTATTTCTCCTGCAGTCAGAGCAATCTGTGTTATATTGAGAACTTATTAAGCTAAGCAGCTTAGTAGCTCATCCTTGTCTTTGCAAAAATGTCATCCTAACTGAGAAAGATTTTAGATGCCAAGACTTTTTTTTAGGTTGTAAAAGGCAAAAGTGAATAATTTAGTTTTGTTCTTGTCCAAAGTAATAGAACACAAGGGGTAGAAACAGAAGGGAAAAAATTCCCTGCCAGTTTCTCTCTTCTTAAATGTCACTTTATTTGGATGATGATCAGCTGGATTGACTTTGCAACACTGACTTTATTTACACATACAAAACTCCTTAAACAGCAAAAATAAATTCCAACATTTTGTAACTTCATGTTCCAGAGACAGTAATGTGCATCTTGCTGTGATTTATAAACCTGCCAGTGTATTTCAAACGTTAGTTCAAATTATATTATAAGTTTTGAAATATGTGCATATGAGCACGTAAATTAAAAGAATTTATTATTACAGCCAACATTTAATGTCAGTAGTTTGCTTTAGCAATGTTTGCAATATAAAATACAAAACCATTTTCTGATTTTTTACTTTGGTGAATTATAAAAGAAAAACATTTCACTGTTACAATATTTCTGGAATAAATTTTTCCAAAATTTTCTATAAATGAATCTTCATGTAAGCTTTCACATAGAGAAATCTTGGATGATTTTTTTCCAGTACTTTCATAGGTAATATCAGGTGATAATTCAAAAAATTCCTAAGTGTCTTTTCACCCAAGTCTGCTTAATTTCTTAACCCGCCTTTAGACAAGTGAAAAAGAAAAGCAAACAAACCACCCTTTAAAATTACACAGAAAATGCTCACAGTAGTTTAAAAGGGCTGATTCTGGTTTTTGTAGGTTTTGTGCAAACACACTGAAACACAGCCCATATGGCCTTAACCAATAGTGAATACATTCTGTTAGACATGCTGCATAAATTAAGCTGTTTCAAATAAGAACTGCTACAATTTAGATTTTTTTTCTTTATATTCATGGAATAAATCCTCATGGAAGCAAGGAAGTGAACCAAGATAGCCATGATTTCATCAAGGACAAAAAGAGCCTGACCAACCTCTGTGCCCTCCTGTAATGGAGAGACTGCAATGCTCAAAAAGGGAAGACCAACCGATGTAGTCTACCTGGGCTTCTGAAAGCTTTAAACACAGTTTCCCATGGAATCATAAACTCCAAACTGGAGATCTAGAGTTGGATTTTAAGGGTAAAATAAGGAAAGGGCGAGATTAATGCAGTCATAGAGTTGCAGTCAATGGCTCTATGTCCAGATGGAGCCAGTGATGAGTGGTGTCCCTCAGGGCTGTCCTGAGACTTTGGCTCTTCAGTATCTTCATCAGTGACAGAGGCAGTGGGACCGAGTGCACCCTCAGTACATCTGCAGTGACAGGAGGCTGAGCAGTGCAGGTGGCACTGCAGAAAGATGGGATGAACATCCAGGGGCATCAGGAAAAGCTTGAGAACTCAGACCATGAGAAGTTAAGGATGTTAAAAAGTCCAAGCACAAGGGGCTGCAGCACAGTCAGAGCCATCCCAGACACAAGTACAGAACAGGGAGTAGCACTTATTTAGAGCAGCCCTGCCAAGAAGGACTTGGAGGTTCTCATGGCTGAAAAGCTGGACATGACCCAGCAATGTACCCTTGCAGCCCAGAAAGGCAAACGTGTCCTGAGCTGCATCCAGAGCAGTGTGGGCAGCAGAGAGTGGTGAGGGATTCTGCCCCTCTGCTCTGCTCTGCTCTGGTGAAACCCCACCTGCAGTGCTGCATCAGCTTTGGGGGCTCCAGCAGAGGAAGGACCTCTTGGAGCAAGTCCAGAGGAAACCAGAGAGATAATGAGGAGGCTGGAGTTCCTTTTCTGTGAAGAGAGGCTGAGAAAGTTGGGGTTGTTAAGCCTGGAGAGGAGAAGACTCCAGGAAGACCACATTTCAGCCTTCAAATAGTTAAAGTGACTTAGAAGAAAGAAAGAGAACAGTTTTTTACAGTGATAGATAGTGATAGAACAAGGGAGAATGCTCGTAGGATTAAAAAAAAAAGAGAGAGATTAGATATTAGGAAGAAATTATTTATTCAGACAGTAGTGAGGCACTGGATGCTTAGAAAAGTTTTGAATGTCCTTTTCCTGGCTTTATTCATGGCCAGATTTGATGGGGCTCTGAATAGACTGGTCCAGTGGAAGGTGTTCCTGCCAGTGGCAGAAGAGTTGGAACTAGGTGGTAGTTTAGATCCCTTCTAACCCAAGCCATTCTGTTTCTATGACTTTTTCTTTTTTTTTTTTAAGCAAATATGTTGTAAAGTTCATGAACACCATTTAATTAAAAAAACCCAATACCCTAAATAAAGAAAGAGGAAGATTTGGTCCCTTTCATCTTATTTTAGTCAGAGATTCTCTCTTTCTGCATTTAACATAGCAGCATATATCTAGAAGGAAGTTAGCTGGATTAAATTAAATGTGAAAAACAGAGATGGCTTTGCTAATCAAATACTGAAGGAGACCATCAAGAGAAAGAATAGGTTGATTTGCTATGCTAGAAGGCTACTATATGTAAAACACTAGCTAGGTATGTAAAACTGTACTGGTCTCAGAATTGCTGTTCTACAGAAGCATGCTGCGGTCTACATATAAGTATTCCTTCTGTGTATGTCCATATAACAGGCTAAGCTGCGACAGGTTTGATCAAACACAAACGATCTCTTGCTCGTAGAAGGGTAAAGAGGAAAGATGCACATTGTCCATGGCAGTGCACTGGCAGTTCTGAAATGCTTGCATCCAATTTAGGCAATTTAAATTTCCACAAGAACATGAAATTTCTGGCTACTGTCTTCTCTGGTGGTATTTACAGCCAGTGTTGCTATGAATCTTGTTGGGATTTATAGCGCAACATGGTTTTCTTATTCCTGGTACATTGTTTAATAAGAGGAAATTCAAACATATAAATATGGAATGAAGAGGTCAGATGGATCCAAAAAATTAGTCCTAAACTGAGAAGAAATTTAAAATCAATGAAAATCAGAACATACTGTATCTCTCCCTCCAGATGCCTGAATATTCAGAAGAAGTAAGTCTTATGTGAGCTTTCATTGGTAGGCATAACTGCTGTACTATATACATGGATATTCCTTTTGATCACTTTGCTTTTCTTTCCCTGGGAAGGAAGGAGGGGAGAAGTCAGAAGTCCAGTTTTTTTTTTTTTTACTACATTAAATACGGATTGGGGCAGTGGTGTCTTGGCATTGTTCATCTCTCACAAAATCCAAATATTATGTGAGGCCACAAATGAAAATATGTCAAGTTTATATTTCTATAAAAGGAAAAAAATTAATCCTATCTACATTCAGTTCAACTGCTACAAGTAAGAGAGTAGTGAGGCAAAAATCTGCAATGCCCATGTTATATAAACTTATAGGTTTTATTCTGGTACCATAGAATTTATCAAGTACATCTTGAATTGCCCAAAACCTGACTTTCTAATATAAAACAGGCAGGAAGCCATAGTCTACAGAAGAATAGATAGACAGCTGAGAGGAGCAGTTCTGTCTTAAAATAGATGTCTGAATCACGGAAACAGATTACCCCAGCAAGTGCCTATCAGAGCTGTCTCTAGCAGGAATCCAGCTGACCAGTTTAAATGAGCAACCAATCCTCTGGCAGCTCAAGGCTAGTGAGAAAACTCCTTTCTTAGTGTGCATTGTTTAACTCTCAGTGAATAATTCATGACAAGTAATGTACTCTCAATGTAACCTTCATTTGTTCTCATAGAAATTCTCCAGTAACTTGCAACTTTTTAAAATACATCGTTTATTCCCTTTAATTACAGCTTTGAGTTTGACAGTTTTGCATTAAAAATTGAACACATTTTATACTTTTGAGCATTCATATAAAAAGTTTGGGGTTTTTTTTTTTTCACCTCATAAAAGCCAGACTAAAACTTTGGCGTTTTCCATACCTCAAAAACAAACAGAAGTGAAACATGAGTAGCAAATTTTATACAGATTCAAGTGGATTTTTTGAAACACAAGTGTCATGGAGGTATGCTTCCTCTTCAAGCAAGGCTTTGTAACATAATGCATAATTTAGATTTAATTTTAGTTCCTGACATTTTTCTGAAGGACTTAGAAGTATGGATGATGTCATTCTACCAAACAAGAGCCTTATCCATGTCTGACTCATTCAGGCCATGATCCCATACCTGTGGATGCCAAGTTTCCAGTGAAGGACATGGAGAAATCCACTCAACTGTTTTGTAGAGAACCCTTCTGTTACACTAATGTGGTTACCTCACCTCAGATTTGGTTTCAGGATTACTTTCTTACAACACAAGTTTATTGTTTCCAAAGTCACAGAAACATTTGTTTTAGAGTATTCATGGCTGGGTTGGGCGGGTCTTCTGTTAATGTTTGGGGTTTGTTCTAGACACGACAAAATTGGAAAAAAAATAAAAGTGCTTTACTATATAAGGCTAGCTAACATGCTTAAAATTTAAGTATAAACTTTCATATTGTGTGTACAAGTTTTGTTTGCCTGAAACGGTGGTCTGTGTGTACTCTTGGAATACATGGTGGTATTCCTAGGAGTTTTCCAATCCTCTCTTGTTGATCTCACACAATTCCATTCTTCTGAACAAGATGATGAGGATGAAAGAAAGCATGCCTTAAAAAATATAATGGTTCTCTGATAGTGAGCCTGATACTCGAGAGTGACTTTGTCCAGAACCAGTACTAATTATGAAAGCTTTGTAAAAGAAATACAATTCTCTCTTGCCTTTCCTAGCAGCCACTGCTTCATTTGAAAACAAAAAAAGAAAGAGAAAAAATGTTAGTCCACTTTTTTTTAGCCTAAAAAAGCTGGCATAATTTTCTTGGAAACCATAGCTACTGCTTAACTCCCTACTGAGTTGAGTATGAACCACCAATGTTTATTTTTAAGCAACTATTTAGCTAACAAATTCTAGTCTGAATTTGTGTGGAGCAAATAGTTCAAAAACAATTTTCCTTTAACCTTGTAATTAGTGCTGTGTTACTGCAGTAAACCCATTTAGATCTGACAAAAGTCTATGTTTTTATAATGCAACCTGTATTTCTATATGTCTATATGTTCATATACATATATATATATACCCATGGTTCAATCTGGGGGGAATTTTTATGTTTATTAAAAAAAAAAAAAATAGTCTGACACACTAGGCAGCCTTAGCTCAGCTGAAGTTCAAAGTCTGCTAGCTGCTAGGACAGTATTTAATTTTAGGCTATTCACTGGTATACGATGTTAATACAACATTAGCAGGTATGATTTATTCCAGCCTTAATGACTGATGTGTAACCATAGACCACAGCATAGCTGATAGCACTGTTTGCCTAGAATATAATGTTTCTCAGAAAAAAACCTATTCTCTTACTCCTAAAAATTAGCTATTTTAATTTTCTTTCTGAATCTCTAGCAATGAAGACTTGCACAGGTTCTATTTTTATTTTCGCAATGGAATCTATGTGGACCAACAATGGTCAGTTAGTACTGAGGTTGCTAATGTCTAATTGCATAACTGATTAAATGAAATAAAAAGTAGGCAGGAATAAAGGCAGAAGGACACGTTTTCAGTCTGATATATATGTATATATATCAAGAACCTGACTTTGCTGCATAAGGGAGTGAGGCACTGTGAGGCCTCTCTGTGACTCTCAGCCCCTTTACTACTCATGCTACAGTTCAGGCAGCAGCACCTGGCAGCTTCAAAGGAAACTGAGATCAAGCATCTTCAGACAAGGCATGGTATTAGAATTGGGTATTCTTACAGAAGATCCTCTCTGCCATGAGGTCTATGAAGAGTTTTGCACATTTAATTCTGTGTAAGGCCTTTGTAGAGCACATACTAACTTTGTTTACACAGCAGGCTCTGAGTGAATACACCATATTTTTAAGTTGGGTACCTCAATCCAGGCAGCTAGATGTGAGTGGATACAGAAAGGAAACACCAGTAGCATATGTTATGTTTCTGCTGTGCCCTTTGGTTTGCCCTTTTTCATTCTTATGAATTCTACGCTCTAGTTATCATTACATTTTTTAGTTCTCTTACTTATACACTTATGTGCAACTTTTTCCTCTTTGCTGAAGGACTCCAGTCAAAAGGGAATATGCTCTTACCTAGACATGAATCACAAAGTTTAGTTTCAGGAATTCTAAATCTACAAAAAATGTTTTTAAAATCACTTGCTATGTTGAGCAGTGGCAAAACCTGCATCTGGGTTAAAAATTTGTTTCTCAAATTCTCTGACTTAATACTTGTTTTTGAAAAATACATTTCCTGAACCTACACCTACATTACTAGTTCTTCACTCATGCAGGTAATATAAGAACATTTTATTAATCTTTTCTGTCCTTCAGCTTGTTATGCAGTGCAGGACAATAAGAGGATAATCTAGTCTGTGGATGAGCTAGAATGAAGTGTGCAACTCAAGAGTTTCCCAAAACTAATTGGTGTGGTGCTTAGTTTGTGAAAAAATGTTTCCTCCAGTGGAATGTGTGCTCCAGCAGATTGGAAATGCTGATTTCAAGTTTAAATGCATATTCTTTATTTACTGAAAACCGTATTTCACATAAATGCAGAAGCTGGAAAGTATATATGAAGAAAGCAAAGATACAAACTGTGAGGAAGACCAGATGAAACAGTAACTAAGAAATAACATGGGTAGTCCTGAGTGATTGAGCCCCTCTCCAGATTTTTAAAGATATTTTAGCTATACTACTTGAAGAAAAAACAAACCCAGGGTGAAACTCAGATTGCAAATCAAAAGGCAGAAGATTGTTTTATAGCTTTCATTTGATAATGTGTATTCCAAACGCCACACTTAAGAGCCCAGTTGTTATTTATGTCTGAAGACATGAAGTTGTGAATCCATTTCTTCAGCTTGCATAGAGCAGCAATAATCTGGCTCCTATTGCATGTTTTTTCATTAGTTTGATGTCCAAGTGCTTTTCAAGCAGCATTATGTGGGTTATCCCTGTTTTACAAACTAGGAAGACAAAACTCAGAATGTTTAAGCAAGTTTTCCATAGCCTGGAGAAAGAGATGTTCCCAAGTACGGAGCAAAAGAATCAGTCCTGTACCTCGTCCCCTAAGCCATGGTTTTGGCAATTCATTTTAATATTTGATTCTTTGCACTGTGGCACTGGAATAATTCAATTAGTTACTAATTTGAAGATAAATGACTAAATGTAAGTGTGCACAAAGTGGGCTGAATCCAGCACACTTTTCATTTAATGGTGTTTTGTTTCTGTGTCTTTTTTTTTCTTAGATCTTTTAACTATACAGCTAAAATCTCAGTTGATGACACATGCGGATAAAAATTATTGTTGTTTTTCCTGTTTCTTTTACTATTAGTGTATTTAGTAGTACTGAATGTCTCCATCTTTTAGTAGTTTCATTAATTTTAAATAATTTCTTCATTATTTTGATTATACAATCAACACTTGCCTTAAACATGGTGGCATCTTAACACTTCTCTTCCAAAGCCTTTTTCCTGCCACCATAAAAAAATAAAAGGATTCCAAAAAGGAAAAAAATATGGGTTTGCTAGGGGATCTTTTTAAGTTACAGGATTACATGCACAAATCAGGTATTTAAACAATGGTCATTTCTCTTTTTATTCTCTTAACTTTCCTTAATTTTTTTTTCTTAATTCCTCAAATTATGAGAAATTTAGAGTTTTTATTATTTGACCCCAAATACAAAAATAAATGGTACAGCATCTTCTATGTGCACAGTGGACTAGTATTCTCCTATCTTTACCGAAAGCTTAGACAAATCTGCCTTTGTTGTTACTTGTAGCACAACAGATTTTATGTATGAATTAGAACCTATTGTTAACTGCCAAAGTTGTTCTAATGGATTCTCTAGAAACCTCTCTAGAAAAAGATTAGCCTTTATCATGATGAATGTTAAGAGGCTCCTTTGTTTTAGCTTCCACAAAGTCAACTGATTAATTTCAGATAAGATGAACATTCCCTAGAGGTTTGTGAGCTCGCCTTCCTACTGGAAGACTCCCTTTTTTGGGCAAAGCCTATGATTCTAAGGTTGCTCCCTTAAGACAGTCTCTGATTTGGCCATTTGAAGTTGCTTAATATATATTTCCTAATAGTTGAAGTTAGTAGGCACTTGGAGAACAAGAGTTTATTTCTAAAGAGCTGAGGATGGAGACTAACAAAGAAAGCAGGTTTGCAGTGGGTGTTAGTTAATGAGATGGAGAACTGTGACTCCATGAGGACTTTTTTTTCTGAATTGCCATTGAAAAACAGTGACTCAAATTATGTACCTGCAACTAGAATGTATTTATGCTGTAGCAGTAGTAGTGTTAATCTCTGTATATGTTAATATTTCCTGTCATATTTCTAGTAACTACAAGTAAGAGGCAGCATCTTGTCTGATACACTATTGAAAACAGACCATCCTGAGGTATTTACTTTGTGGCAGAGCAGAAATAGCCTTTGAATATTCCATTTCAGTATAATATTGCAAAAAACTTAGTCAAAAGCTCTATTTTGCCTAATTTTCTTTTCCTTTGTAAAATTGGAATAAAGTTTATATTTATAAATTATAACTAATCAAAAAACAAAAATCAAAAAATGGCCAGGTATTCTGCAACAGTCAAGGATCTCTATTTTATCTGTTTTTTTTTTTAATGAACTATTCTGTCTGTTAAAGAAATAAAAAAGTTTCACAACATGGTGCCTGATTTATGTGCACTTCTATAGACGTGTGACCTGCACAGTGACAGACCCAACTGTTACTAAAGGTCCTGTGACTGTATGACCCTTCGAGCTAAATTTACCACAATGCCTTTTCCATTCATTGAAGCTAACTTTTTTGATTCCACAGAACCCCTAAGAAAGGTCCTTTGCAAGTCACTAAGTGATATTTGAGAGATAAGTGCCAGAAAACATGGAAAACATGAAGAACAGAATGCAGAGCAAGAAACATTATTAACATTCCTTCTGCTGTTGTGGAACAATTTGTATGCAGATCACCAGCAAAAGCCTCCAGGCCAGTTAGGATCTTTCCTGGTGATATACAGTGTAGTTGGTAATAGATTTTATTGTACTGTTATAAAATAAAGTACAGAGGTTGCAGAGAGCCTTACACACATTCCAATTTGATTAATTTTTTGATCTTTTGATGCATAATCTGTTTATCATGTTTTCCTTCTATTTGCCAAGTCTATATAAATTTTATAAAAGCAATCTTCAGTGCTTGTTTTCATTATTAACGTAGATGCACTCCCATCCAAAATAATGTACTGCAACACTTGTAAGAGACTGCAAAGGAATGGCTATTAAGCATGTAAACACTTGTTCAGCAATAAATTTGTTCTTTCAGTTTAAAACCAATTCTAACACTGTTCAGAGCATTTTCAAAAATTTTTAAATTAAACAATATAATCCCTGTTTTGTTTGCTGCCTTTCCCCCTCTTTTAATGCTGAAATTGCCAAATATATCAACATAGGAATTAACTCTCAAAGTTTTTATGATAATTTTTTGACCAAAAATTATAAATGCAATATTGTTTTGTAAGGCATAAACTATTAATGTAATTATTATAACAGAAAAAGATATCTACAGTACAGCAGGAAGGATGTCATGTTATAGTTCTTCAACTAAGGTATTTTGTCCTTCAGTGATTAATAACAATCACTATCTGTATATGTGTTTGACTTTAACAGTCTACAAGGAATTTAATTTTTACTTAACTTCCCCCCCAGTGTTCTGAATGCTTTTCAGACAGGGAATGCTTTCTGGTTTGTGAAGTTAGATAATAGTACTTTTTAACAGTATGTAAGCAAGTGATAGGAGAAAGAGAAAGAGAAGAACTACATTTCTGGGTAAGGGTTTTGGTTGATTTGGAATGAAAAAAATCTTTGTTCCTTTCTTTACTCCACAGAGACTAATTTATCTAGCATGTCTGTAAGTGGAATTTCTTTGCAAACTCAGAAATGTTAGTGTAACTTACATTCATCCTTTCCTTTCATTTATTATCCAGAAGTAGTTTTTCTTCTTTTCTTTTTCTTTTTTTTTTTTTTTTTTTTTTTTTTTTAATGTTATTGACCTTTAAACCTGTTGTTATCAAACTGAAAGAAAGAGATAGGGACTCTTTTCAGCTGCCTTCATTCTCATGTGACCTGAAGGGAGAATAGGTTCAAAATAGACTAGTTCCTCCCAGGGCAATACAAGACAGAGGAGAAAAGCACTGTCATTTCCGAACAGCACCGAGCTAGAGTAAACTCAGCATGAAAAAGGAAGGAGTTGCAGCATGTTAGAATTCCTCCTCCACAGCTTGGATTTTTACACAAGACGGATTTGGAAGGTGTTAAAAAGCAGAGGATTTTTAAAAACACTTTGAAATGGAGTACTTTGAGAATGAGCTTTTTAAGGACAACTGACGTCTGACTGCTGGTAATACTGAAGGAATTTTTCAAAATGAGCATTGTTATGAAGCCAAGATCCCGATCTACCAGCTCCTTAAGGACTGCCGACGCAATGTGGTAATGTGGCTCGCTTGCTTCTTTCAGGCTCTCTATTCTGGCACAGAGATATGTCCCAAGAAAGTCACAGGCTTTAATTTTGATTTGATAGGTATTGCATAGTTATTGAAGATGATCAGCTGCTGAATTGCACAATTATTAGTAAGGAACAAAATTACACAGCTTTTTGTTGTAAAATACAATCTATTTAATTTTTAAAAAGAGAATCCTTTTTGTACTTTTCGTAACATATTACACAGATTTTACCCATTCAGCAGTCGGGTTCAATCCTTACAGTTAGAGATGCCATCTAAAAATCTTCAGTACACTTATTTCAGTAAGACAAATCATAACACAGAGCTTGCATTTCTGGAGATTGGAGAGTAAAATGAAGTTATAGGTTGTGTGAGCTATTTTGGGATGCTTACATGTAGTTTTGCTGCATAAATAGACTGACTGGTAGAGATGTGTCCTGCGAAGCAGCAGACTTTGTTGCAGCATGTGTGAGACTGTGCTGTGTTATGCTTCATGCGTTTCCCCTGCTCTCTGAGGCTTAGAGGAGTAGAAGTAGCCTGTGATATTGATCTGTCTGTATAATTTTCTTGCATATTTTTCAGTTATTAATCAGCAAAGCTTTGTCTTTTAAATAATTATTTTTTCTTTATGCTTTTTAAGCATCACTTCATGCTTTTTAAAACTTGGTAGGCACTGACAGGACAGCTCTCTATGAAGTATGAGAAATAAATTCCATTTACTCTCTTAATGTGTCCCACATTTTGTTCTTCTCTCTGTGTCTTAATAAAATCAACATAATTTTAATAAACACATAATAGACTAATTGTTCAGAGCTACATTTTACAGGTAAAAAAGATGTATTTTAAAATACAGCTTTTTAATATATAAATGGCTGATGTGTTACTGAAGGATAGACTAGTGACTAAATACAGTTCTTTGTCAGGATATACATCCAGTTAATTGAATATTAGCCTTATAAAACCTTTATATTTCAAATAGTTTTGGCTCTGAGCTAAAGCCATGTCAGTATTACTGGAGCTAGAAAGGAGTTAGAAATTTCTTCCAGTTACCTTTTACTGAAACCATTTTGCAGTAAAATGAAATTAAGCAAGTACGCTTCTCAATCTTAAGAGCAGTCCTAGTTGTTCTCAGAAAGTACTACGGCAGAATTCTGCTGAAATAAATGCAGTAAGTAGTGTGTCTATGTCTTTATTAAAATTCAGTGCCATGTTTGTAAACTAAATATTGCTAGTGTGTTGCATTCTGTGGGGTGACTCCAAGGAAGTGAGCTAAAACATACATACCTTAGCTATTACGTACAACTGTGCAAATAAATCAAAATCAGGACCTCTGATTAAGTTTGCCTTTTTTCTTTTTCTTTCAATTGTTGAATGCCCTCACTAATTCTTGCAGGGAAAAAATATTTTAGAAGAAAAAAAAAATCCTTGTAACTAATAGTTGCAGGCTAATCTGGGCACCAAGTATTGTCTCTAAAATACCCTCCTGCCTCCCTTTTGTTGCTGTGGCCTTTAGTCATAGCGCTAATCTGATATCTGAGAATACCTGTTCTGCTGGTTGTGAGCTGGGAGTCCTCCGCTACCCTGCTGGTTGGGAACACGACCTGAGCTCAGAGGTGCCTCTCAGGGAGACACTTGAAGGCTACTGGAGAGGGTACATGCTGTTCTGTGGCGGCGTGGAGCAAAGCCAGGCAGGCCCTGTCCCAGCCAGAGGGAAAACGGAGCGCAGAAATAAGAGAGAATGGGAGAGGACTGCAGGCCGCCCACACCGAGCTCAGCTGCCTGGGGGAGCCGGATGAGCCCACCGGCCCAGCCTCTCTGCCCAGCCCGCCCTGCCCCATTGCCCAGCCCCTCTGCCCCATTGCCCAGCCCCTCTGCCCAGCCCGCCCTGCCCCATTGCCCAGCCCCTCTGCCCAGCCCGCCCTGCCCCATTGCCCAGCCCCTCTGCCTAGCCCCTCTGCCCCATTGCCCAGCCCCTCTGCCCCTCTGCCCAGTCCGCCTCCTTCCAGCTGGGCCTGAGCGGGACCAGGTTCCAAACCACTTGCTTGGCTTTGTGTGCCTTGCTGCCTGAATCTGTGAGTTTGTACCCCTGGGTCAGCACCTTCCTGCAGTTCTCTAGGAGAAAGTAATAACAGTATAGTCTTGCCACAGTATTAATGCTTAGGGAAACATTAAATCAGGGTTAAATCAGAAGCACTGGTCGGTGTCCAGGCCAGAAAACAGGAAGAGCATAATTATCCTTTTTGAATCTCGTTGCGAGAAATAGCTACTCACTTTTCATAGTTTGGGAAGGTTTATTAAACCTTATCAAAAACACAACAGAAGACTGAATAAAGAAAAAAGGTTACAGTGCTGGGATTTTCCCTGCCATGTGCTCAGCCCCCACATAAATGGAGGTTTTTTTCCTTTTTAACCCTTTAACCCCTCCCAAAGTTCTGTCCATCAACCCCTTCTTCACTGTCCAGTGGTGGAGATCTCTTCCTCAAATCCTGATTGGAGGTCAGGTGTCACCATAGTGACAAGCCAGCCCTCCCACATGTCCCAACTCCACCTGCCCCTTGATAATCACACGAGGGGTAAAGCATAACTATAAATCTGTAAAACTTTTCTTAACCAATATACATGACATTTGTCCATTAATTGTGAAAGTCAATCATCGTGTTACTCATCTATCACATCTTGATATAGTGATTCCACTCTATATAAGAGGAGCAGGAGTGCCTGGGAGGAAGGAGATGGGTCTCAAGAACGCAGGGACTTACTTGACTGACAGGACTGTTTTAAAGTATGGACACCCCTCTTGCAAGGGTTTAAGAAAAACTGATCCCAGATTTCCCCTACCGTTTCTCATGTGAATAAAGTTCCTGTGAAGATCAGAAACTGGGCTCCCAACACACAGAGGCCAGGGAAAGGATAGGTGTAAACAGAAGACAGAGAAACCTCTGCTCTTGGTGCACTGAAATCAGGTTCCCTCTTTGTCCAAAAGATAGAGTAACAGCATATGTGTGGTTAAAGCGTGATATTCTTTTCAGTATCAACATCAGAAAGCAATCAAAGGGTATCTCCACGTGTGGACTATGATGGGTGCCCCAGCTGACTTGGAGCAGATGCAGGAGGCCCTGGGCTGTGCTGGAGGACCCTTTAAAGCTGCATGGGTTGGGAATGGCTGCTGTTTACTGTGATGGTAGGGTCTCCAGGCAAGCCTCTTTCTGATGTGCCTTGTTAAATTTATCCTGGTGTTATGGTGACTGAAGTAAAAGCAGATGGCTGGTATTTATACAGAACAAGAAAGTGACTTATATAAGGGTTATTACCTGTTACATTATTGCTGCTCAATTCTACCACCCATTCCCACTCATTCCAAAATTCAGGGTGTGATAGTGAAGTGTGGTTTTATATCATAAATCTTCTGGAGAATAATCTAGAAGGGATAAATGTTTGTACAGACTTTTCAAATAAGACAATTGATGTGTCTTTTTATTCCAGAGAAGAAATAACAAGGAAGCAAAGAAATCACAGTGAATAAAACTTTGGCTGAGGCAGCCAAATGATAATATGATTATATTTTCTTGACTATTTGCCACTGACAGTAAAGCAGCAGTGTTCCACTGAAAATGTCGTATTTCTGTTGATATTTTCTTTTTGTAACTGAAGAAAAGTTTGAACAAATTAAAATAATCTATTTGGAAGAACTGAATTAAAATTTTGGAAGCTTAAATGAAATGTTGAGAATGCTTGCTTAAAGGCAAGTCAAGCAAGCAGCCTCAATTGGACAGAACCTACTGCCTGGAAATGGTGCAGTTGATTAGACTTTAGAACTACCTTTGTTTTTCATTATATATATAACTAGCCACAATTGTCAGCTTTTTCCCACTATTCTTTCTGCATTATGTGACTAGAGATAGTTACACATTTACTTTGTGAGTTGGCATTACTGGGTTTTATTTTGCTTTTGTAATGTTGACCGGTTCAGGCTTTTCTGGGTTTTGGAACTTAGGATAGATTGACCTGCAAAGGGTACAGCCTGTCTAGTGGCCCAGAGAGCAGAGGTCTTCAACAATTCAGTCTGTGGTATTATGTAAAACAATGCGTCTGTTCTTACTTAGCTCTAGAAGTGAGTGATATTACTTGTCTGCAATATAATGGAAATTACTGAAAGATGTTGTCAAATATGGATTTCTCAATCTATGACATATTTATAGATAAGTGGGGCAAAACTGATCTCTTGTATGGGCGTTCTCTGACCTTTAATATGTGGATCACAAGAGGAATGCTAAGTAAAATTTTAGTGAATGGAGACAGCAAAATTCTTGTGGTGTGACATCAATGAATGGCATTGTTTCTGGGACAGAAGAGCTAGAACAAACATGTGAGCTGACATTCAGCTGACCTCAGGTAGGTGCACTGCTTTCCTGACTAAAGGTACCGTGAAGTGGAACTCTGGAATAAGTGTGACCCAGTTTTTTGGTAGCCCTGTCTGACAGGAGGAACTGGCCATCCCAAAACAATTCAGTTCCTTGGTTCATCCCTTGGTGCTAGCAAGCCTATTGCCATTACAAAGATGATGAATATATTCAATAAGTGACACTGAATGAGTCATTACTATTATTAGGCTTAGGTTATTATTATCAGACATGTATTTAAAGTTAGCTGCTGACTTCCAGGAGGGGAATCACACTGCTGGTGAGATCAACACCAAAACCAGGGTACTCCTTGAAGGAATCTTTGTCTACAGGGCAGAGAATGTTAGCATAGGTATATGTAACTGTGAACAATATTAATACCTTTCACATCACTTGGCTGCCTAGGGGTTAAGGCTTTTTATTTCTTTATTGGGTGAATTTCTTTTTCTCTAGAGTATTATGATTGTCTGTGTGAGGCATTGTTGGTGATGTTACTTGCCACTGGTTTTCATATCTTACAAAACTGCTCTTAAACAAAAGAGGGTTGGGACTTCACATAATATCCAATTGCACTTTCTGTAGTTGAAGGCATTGAATAGAGCGCGCTAGGAAAGTTCAATGCAAGCTGCACACCATTCAAACTCATAAGTAGGGATTGAAGTACAAGTGTCAGATGTAAAATTGTGAGATTTCTGAAAGTTGAGGAAAGCCTGCCAGCTATAGATATAGTCTTTTCTACATGAAGTCTGACTCTGATGGACTTCATAGATGACTTCGTTAAGAAAAATAGGCTTTCGTAAGCAGCATAAGCCTCAAATATAGATAACCATAGAAATTCATGGTGGTGTATATGCTTTTATTTATTGTTCAGTGCTAGTGAGGAAGTCTGCAAAGTCAGCATGACACTATTTTCCAGAGTGGGATATGTTAAAAAGTATCATTTTTACAAAATGTAAAGGAAAAATTGCAGTTTTGTCAACAAAGTTGTGGTGGATTTTGAAATTATCAAGTAGTCTATCTTCTAACAGAATAAGACATGTCCTGATGGGCCTAGCCAGTAGTCTTCCTAACCTAGTATTCTGTGATCACCTGTAGCAACAGGAATACCTGAGTCCCTGTCCCACCCGAGTCCCAGTCCAGTTTCTGCAGTCCATCATGTTGCCCAGCATTTACTGGTGTTGTATTAGTGATGTTACAGAGTTCACCTTGGCCTTCACTTTTTCAAATTGTCTATGTTCCTGTTTGCCTGCAGATGTGCCTGATCTCTTTTCTGAATTTGCTGATAAACTGTCTTCCCCTACAGCCTTCTGACAACCTTTCACCTATGTAGGAAAGCAAATTTCTTTAGTGTGCTTTAAGATGAGTTCTGTCATTGCAGAATTTCATGAAAGAGTCTGCATTCACTTATCCAACAGCTTAATGATTCTGTGATGTGCAGTTACAACCTCCTCAGTCTTTTCTTGTAGACATGGAAAAGTTGTAGCCTTCTTAAAATTTTCTAAACAGGTTACTGCCCCATCCCTTGATCATTTTAGCTCCCATTCATTGTATTTCCTCAAAGACTGCTCTGTCCTTGAAATACAAAGACCAAGGCAGGCATTACCCAAGATGTGAACATACCAATGCTCTCACACAGTGGTAAAATTATACCTGTTCTTTTTTTTCTCAGCACCTTTGTTGATGACCAGTATGCTGTTAGCTTTTTTTTACTGCCATTTCAGGTTGAGCTATATTTTTAAATTATTTTTACTGGTTTTTTTAGCCATTTTTTGGCATGTTCCCATCTCTGCATTTTTGTAGAGCAGAAGAATTAGACTTGTCATCATAAAATCCAGTTACCTCAACATTAATATGAGAAGAACTCCTTATTGAAATAACAAACGTGGGGGTTTTTTAAATAAACGAACATTGCAAATCATGCCAAAGAGAACAAACTGCAAAGTGTGACTCCCTCAAAAAAAGGCAGTTCCTCCGAGATACTATACTTTCTTTCAAGCTATATCCAGATTAACTCATGTGAAATTCTTTCTCTACCACACACAACCGCACAATTTAGTTCTCTGCCACTCACTTGTGTGCATTAACAATCCACTTTCAATTTTCCTTAAAATATAATCTTGTCTTTACAACACAGTTCTCACACCTTCTCCTTGAGCACATCTGGTGTGTTTTCAGCTTGTGGACAAAGCTCTGCTCAAATCTAACAACCATGAAGTGAAGTTGTGACACTTGGGTGTCTGTCTCTAGTGTGAAATAAGGGAAAGGACAGCAAGTTCCATGGGGAGTTCACTTGACAGCTCAGCTGAATGACCAAAAGCCCATTTACAGCTGGTTCAAGTGAGGATAGAAGGTAGTCCCAGCCTGGATCAATGTTGAGGTACCATGATGGAAGTCTTCTCGCTTGCCTTCTGTCACACCATGTCTGAACCAGTTGTTTGCATCTAATTCCACGTGGAGGGGGTTATCTTTCTTCCTGCCTTGTATTCTGAGAAGCACAATTATAGTGTAAAGCGTAACAGGTGGGATTCAGCTCATCTAGACAGATTTTTATCATGCCTGGTCTAGTAACCTCTTGGTGGAAAGAAATACTTGCTCTCAGGGTATGACGTAAGTGTGTCATATTTTAGATGCCTGCCTCAGAAAAAGAGGTACTCTTGATGTCAATGATTTTGTCAGCCTAAGCACCACTCAACAAAACGTAATACAAATACATGAACTCTAACTTGTATGTGGACACCTGCAGTATGCATATACAGCCAGATTAATTATTTCTGATGCAACTAACTTAGCTTGTGCTGAATACATGCTTTAATATTTAGTAGTTTTACTATTATCTTATACTGTAAGGGGAAGATTCACATAACATAAGGGAAGTCCAGTATGGAATAGGAAGTATTAGAACACAACAGCGGGAATAAACCAACTGCTTAGGCTAAATATAGTATTGAAAGAACCTAGCAGTAAAGTGAGGTCAGTTCACAACCATGAAATCACGAAGCAGTGATGTCATTATTCCAATGACAGCACAAGTTACTTAATCTCGTTATTGGGATTTCCATCAGATTTCAGCTATGGTGGTTTCTAATTCAGACTAGTGTGCACTAGAGCATATTTCTTAGCTCACATTACACAACCAGAAGTAGATTTCTGCACTCTTTTATTTGGTACCATTGCTGATACCTTGAAGATGGGGGCGTTAATTACGTAGATAGGTTCATAGTATGATATTATATGACGTTTTAAATATTTTTGCTTTCATCAAAAATCATGAAAGCTTTTGAGATCGATAATGTATAAAATGACAGAACAGTTTTAGAAGGTAAATGGCAGAAACAGGTTTGTTCATCGGACCTCATTTTCCAGGATTTGAGAGGCACAGAGTAGAACTGATGACTTAAATCTTTTGCTTCACTATTTCACTTGCAGGGTTTACAAAAGCATTTTTTGATGCCTATATAAATACACTCAAATACTAGTATGCTCAAAACCTCACACACTAATTCAAAAATAATTTTCTCTATAGTTATTTAAGAAATACTTTTTCCCTTCTATCAAAGTGTTAAGCATTAAAAAAAGAAAGATGATTGCTTCAGAAACATTAAAAACTTCCTTTTTCTTTGACAGATTTCTCTAAATCCAGCACAGAGCAATTTTAACAATTCATTCTAACTTCATTTTTCTTTTTTTCAATTTTCTAATTTAAAATCATTATTCAAATAAACTATTTGAATACAAAATTAGCTTAGACTAGAAAAAAAATCATTTTTATGAAAAAACCTTTCAGTATTTTTGAAACTTATCCTTAAATTTCTTTTAATAACCGTAAACTTTTTGTGGGTTTTTTTTTAAAGTTTCAGTTTTGGGGTAGTTCTATCAGTTAGTTATCTAAATTTTGAAGAACTTCCATATGCAGTTGTATAATAACCTACAGAAAAAATTTCTCTATGGTGTGTACCCAAAACAAGTTTCAAAAAAAGGACACAGATGCTACATTCCTTCAGTACAACACATGGCAAAGAATTGCTTGTTGGTGCTTGCTGTAGTGCCCTGGGAGCTGGTGGGATGGTGCTGTAACAAGGCCAGTTAACCCTCTGGCACTGTGACAGGCTCTGTGGAAGCCCAGTGACTGACTGCCCGTGGTGTGCACTGCATCCCAGAGCTGCTGCCAGCACCCACCCCCACACACATCAGGGCAGACTGCAGCAAGCGCTTTCAGGAACTTCTTTCCAAGAGGTATATATTGAGAAGTCAACAGCCAGTCGCTATTAAAACTCCTTGGGTGCTCCTGCCCTGAAGAGTCCCCTACACAAGATCAGTTATATAAGATCATCTTCTTCTCAGAGCTTTATGTTCATAATCATCTTTATTGTCTCAGATGTTTCCACTTTAGTAGTTTTAGGCTTGTGAGCTGTGCTTTCATTTGATATGCTGTCTTTCCTTGACTTAACCAACATCTATTTTTCTTTTGTCCTAGCCCTCTGTATATGCCTTATTATTGGGTTCTGACACTGTAACTGGTTTACTTTTACTTCCTCCCATCTGCACATTTTCTGTCTGAGTTTCCAGCTGAGTTAGAAACAGCCTTTGCCATTTGAATGCCATTAAAATTTACCTTTGCAAGGTAAAACTGCCAGAAAACTGTTCTTTTTATACTGTTAACTTCACTTAATGACAAAAATACTGGTTTCAATTTTAGCCTTCAAAACTTCCAGATATAAAATAGGTATTTTTATGTGTAAAACTGAGCAATTGCATTACTGCAGCTTCCATCCTTCCTAGTTCAACATGTCCTGTATTGTTTGACACCCTTATTGCTGTATCATGAGTAGAGATATGTTCAAATAAGTTTAATTCTTTTAGTATATTTGCACCTTAGATGTATGATGCCCGGAAAGTTGGTCAAAAGTCCTTTTGTAGAAATGCACATATCTACTTGAAATATATCATCTGTATTATATAGTATAATTTACACATTCCTAGCTTGTATCTGTGTATTTTCCAGGTTATTCCAGTGAACAAAAAATTTTATTTACTCTCACAAGTTGTATATCTTCACATTTATTGTGAGAAGCCACAGTGTGGTAAGGCCTGCACTCCTGATGTTCTATGAGACCAAATGAAGTGCGTCACAGTTCCTGAAGTAAACCTCTTGATCTTCCTAGTATTTAGTCTTGCTGATTTCATTGCATGCTATCCTGAGGTGTCTGAATTAAGCCCTCTGCATAAATACCTTTTTCTTTCCCTGATTATAACTTTTATTCCACTCAAATATTTTACTTTCATAAAAATCTTTCTTTCATTAATCTTCTATTGTGTTCTCCCTTAGTATAGCTTGAATAATTTTGATACACTCAATTCTAATAGTAACACAACATTCTCAGCTCTCACATTTAAAAATTAAAGATTTAATGATTATAGAAAATATTGTAAATTTCACAAATTAAAAGGTGAGGAAAAGATCTGTTGCTTTTAAAATCCTAGAATTTTTAGACAATCCATCCACCTATGCTTGCCTAGTCAACATGGGAATTCATATAAGTCCAGAGGGCTGTTCAGAAAATCAGAAATGACATCCTAATACAGACAGGTGCTCCCAGATTTCCTCTGAGCTCTCTCCCCAGGGACTTCTGGGGAGGCTGACCTTCAAGTTTAGACATCTGACCAAACCTGTGTTCTTAATTTTCTCTGTGTGATCTTAAAAAACCTGTTTTTTCAAGTTTTGCCTTGGAAAAAAAGGCCAAAAAAGAGATATTTGGGGTGTATTTACTTCTTGTTCTTGGTTAATATGTATGTTTACTTTGCATGTTTTGCAGAAAGATGGTGTGATAATGCTTTTATCTGTTAGTATTGAAGTGTACACATGAAAAAGGAAATACAGAGGAAGGACATTTGATAGACTGAAATGCTGTTTCACAGATGCTGGATAGATTTGGTCCGATTCATGTGTACAGTTTTTAATAATTTTTCATCTGTTAAATATGTTAAATTGTATAAAAAATGTTGGCAGGTATAGCCCCAATTTGTGGAGAGAAATATGATTAAGTAAAGATGAACATTTAAAAGTCAGCAGGCCTGTGCTTGCAGTAAGAGTGTGAGACTTCTATTTAAGCTTCCCCTGACAGACCCAATAAGGGTAAAATGGAACACATTTGCCTATGACAAATGAAAGCGTCAGGTCACGAAAGAAGAGCAGTAACATCAGTACCTCAGCTGGTAGATGTTCTGGTTATACTCATCAGCAGATGTTTTTTAGTGGCAGAGGCCACATTAGTCTCTTGTTGCACTCCTTGCATACTTATTTTGGCTACCAAACACACAGAGTTACCCTGAGAAGTTCAGTAGTGGAAAGGGGGAAAAACCCACCGTGTTCTTACTGGATGTAAATTGAATGAAGGCCCTGAAGGGATCCCTTGCTGATGCTGGGCACTGAAGATCCTTTTCCCACCTACTTTCATTGTTGCACAAGTTTTCTTCAAATAACTTTCATTGATGTGAAAGCAATTAAAAATGTACAAACGCCATTCCATTTGAGCATGCTTCTGTAAAGCACGGCCTGAAACTAATTTGCAGTAGGTAGCTAGGTTGAAAGGAACATTTGTGGAGACGTTGTTAAGGCTTCCAAATAGGTTTCATGTTTTCTTTATGTAATCAGCAATCTTACATTACTTTAGTCTTAAAATAGTACTAAATTCTGAAATTGAAATATATAAACTAAAATAATTTGGTCTCCTACTATTCTTTTTATCTCTTCCCAGTCATTCAACCACCTGGACATGAAATAATTCATGTAATACAGGTTGCAATTTCAAATGTACTCTGCTCAGTCCTGGCATCTTGTCTACAGGGGAACAACTGTTCATTTAAATGAAAAAAAAAAATCTACACTATAAATTAAGTAAATGCTTATTTACAGCAGCAGACAATTGGATTTTGATAGCTTTTCATTCCTGGCTCATATTCTTTCTCTTGTTCCATCCTTTTCTAAATTTCTTTAGGCTTATTTAGCCTTTAATACTCACTGTTTCACATTTTGATTTTTAAGAGATTCTGAAAGTGTCAGACCAGTCCTGATTGTGTTCTGTCAACAGAACAGGGCTGAAAGGAGAACCGGGTGTGTGTCAGGAACTATTGTGTTTAGTTTCTGTCCAGATTGAATAACAATGATGTTTCCCTGACTTCTTTTCTGCCTTT
Organism: Cardinalis cardinalis; assembly: GCA_014549065.1. Lineage (NCBI taxonomy): Eukaryota > Metazoa > Chordata > Aves > Passeriformes > Cardinalidae > Cardinalis > Cardinalis cardinalis. Next base: position 4,847,675 of record JACDOX010000043.1, on the reverse strand, counting down.
ATTCTGCAGCATAAACCTCTGCCTGAATAAGATAATGAGATAGTAGATGTGTGCCTTTCCTGTGATAAGGGAAAAAACATTCTGGTCAAGTCACTCTGGCTGTTCTTTGGTTTTTTTCTTGGATAGGGAACATTTTGGCTCTGTCTTTCCTGTCATAGCATATCCTTTCATAACTCTCAGTTCTTTTCTTGTGCTTTAAAAAAGAGACTTTAAAAATGTGAAATGTAATGTTTCCCTAGTGTGCAGCTCATGATACACTGAAACCTGCACTGTAAGTATCCCAATATTGCCAAAATTTCAGTATTGCGGCTCAGTGCCCATTTCTATAACTACTCTATTAGCTCTAGAAGACAGTCAGTGTCCAAAAGGTTGAGTAAATTGTTACCTTCTCCCTCTCTTTAGTATATTTAAATCCTGATTTGATAGTTTTGTCTGCCTTCTAGGTGCTAACAGGTCAAAATATATTTCACAATAGAAAGAAATCTGTGATTTAGAACTCAAAGACAGTAAAGCTGTGTACCAGGCTGTTACCACTGTTACCTGTTATTGCAGGAAATCCTGGTGATAATAGTATTTCATTTTTACCCACACATAGAGGAAATCTGTCAAGAATCAAGGAGTAAATGACACAGGGTGTGTGTGTGGAGGGGGAAATTACAGTATGCAAGGGGAAATATACACAGCATAAGGGGTCTTTTAAAAGTTAGAATATTTTTGAAAGGTGTGAGAAGAGGATACAGGAATCAAAGCCAATGGGACCCCTTGGTCTAAATTTGCTGATCATCAGTGGTAGGCACTAACAGTGCATAATTAATTATTTTTCAGAAGTTCAACTTATTCTGTGTCAGTTCTAAAGCAAACTGTTCAGATGCCCTTCATTTAATGAGCTGGAAAATGATGCTGGCTGGCTCAGTGATATTGAAGCTGTGCCCTTTGCAGCCTAGTCTGCAAAAGCTTGTTTTTTGATTTATCCTCTAGGGAGCACTGGCCAAGCTAATCTCTGTTTTGGTTTTTGTTTTAATGTCCCTTTTGACATTAGTCAAGACACGATAGTCACCTCAGCGCCATCTGCTCTGAGCTCCATGCTGTTAAGGAAAGATCTATTCTTGCCTAGGTTTCAGTATGACCAAAATGACTGTTTAGGTTTGGTGCCACGTAGAGTCCAGGACATTTGAGAAAACATATTAAGTGACTCAGTTGATATTGGCGCAGGCACTGTTTTTATGCTTGGTAACACTATGATTAGTGACTTAATTGCTGACATATGTTTTCCATTCTTTAACGGTCAGAGACGTGAGCTGGGAAAACATTAGGAACCACTCTTTGAAACTCTAGTGGTGGCGTCAGCCTTCGTAAACTCTTAGCATTTGTGACATCTCAAATACCACAATTGCCTATAAAAAGGATTTTTTCTCACAACTGTGATCCTTTTATCAGTCAGTTTATAACTAATGTTCTTGTTACAGACATGCACAGAGAGCCCTTCCTGAATTTCACCTGTAGAGATCTGCATTTCCATAAAGCCATAGAACCTCAGAATGGTTTTTGTTGGAAGGGACCTTAAAGATCATCTGTCTGTAACCTCCTTGTCATGGGCAGAGGCATCTTTCCTCTGCTAGGTCAGGTTACTGACAGCCCCATCCAGCACAGCCCTGAAGACTTCCAGGGATGAGATTAACATGCCAGGGTTTAGGCCTTATATTTATCAGCAGTGCCACGGTTTTCTTTGATTCACAGATAGTAATTACATTTGCATTTTTGGCAAGCAGGATGTTCACAGCTGTGAAGCAATGTATTTTTCTCCTTGGAATATCCATTCTTGAAAAAGGCTGGAAATGAATAACTAGGAAATGATATTTTGTAAAGCCATCACAGCTTTTCATCTTGTCCAAACAGCTTTTCCACCACAGAAAGACTTCCCTCCCCCACAGTTTCTCCCCATGTTAGTAAGATGACCATATGACTTTGTTACTGACATTGCACATTTATAGCTTTCTTGACAATTTTTTATTTCAAAAGTAAAATATTACTTTGTATTCATTGCTGTTAGTATGGCATATGTATCATTGCATGGGTTTAGATGGATGAGAAGCATTCATTTTTCAGTTTCCAGTAGCTCCTCAGAATGTTTTGCTTCATGACCTAAAACTGATTGATTTCCTAACCACTAGTTATGTTCTTATTGGTTCCTGGTACTAGAAATAGAAGTTCTGTATGATTCATTGTAACAGAAAGCAAAACACTGTATCTTTTTTAACATTCAGATAGGCCAGCTGCTCTCTCTGCCTCCTCAATTTTTCCTTTTTTCTATTTGAGGTATTGAGCATGGTAATATTTGGGCTTTTACTTCAAAATAAGATTTTATTTTAGTTTAACTACTTGTTGGCAACTGGAAATCTAGAATCAAAAAGTGAAGACTTAGTTTTCATGAACTTTCCAGTTGCTTTCAAAAATCCTCAGAAGAGACCACTTAAATAAAACAAGAACATTGCGATGATAAATAAAATTCCAGTTCAGTTTTTTTTATCTAAAGAAGAAAATCTAAGGGCTATCAGCTCGGAATGTACTTTTGGTCACTAGCACATCCCTTTTCTTGAATCTTTAATGTGAAGTATTGATAAATATAATTTTATTTGCTGCAGATAGATATTTCCTAAAAGGGAAATAAGCCTTACTTAAAGGATCCTTCATTGTTTCTTTTCCCTTTTCCACACATGTCCAGTCCATTCCCCTTTTGCCTGCTGCTTGTCTTTTTTAAGCGTGTGAATCTTGTCAATGATTTTACCATAAAAAGTACTGGTGAATAATAATTTTGAGAGTAGACTTCTGAAACTCTTTGACCTTGCTATCTCTGTGTGGCTCAGAACCAGCATCTGGTTTCAGAGTTACTTTCTAGTTCATTTGATGTTAAATTAGCCTCAGACACTGTATTCATTGATGGTAAATTAAAGGACCCATTTCCTGAAATTTAGCTTTGCAGAATGAGGTCTTGTGCAATATTTTTTATTGCAGGTGCTTGGCAATAAGTTAAATCCAGCTTCCCATAAAGGATAGAGTATAGAGACAATCACAAACACTACTGCATAATGTAGTACTTCTTGAAGATTTAAATGATACAGATATTCCAATAGTTGTTTATTTCACCTTCTCACATGCCAGGGAATGATATGAACTTTAATATTTGAACTATAAGCAAAAATTCTCTGCCTCACCTTTCTTCTTTAAATACTCATTGAGGAATTTATTCAGTTTTAATCAAACATTTAATTTTTCAAGCATGCTGTCCCTTAAGTTGTACAAGTCCATGTATATTCTGAAAATTTATGCTTACTAAACTGCACTTCTATGTTGATTATGAAGTTCATTAGCAAAAACTGTATTTATTGAATGCTACTTCATCCATGCATTGGAGAAGTCAGATAGAAATTTTTTTTCTGTTTCCATCGCTTTAACTATTAAGAATCACAGAAAAATTTCAGAGGAAAATAGTACACAAACCTGCTATCTTTTTTAATAGTCTGTGTTTCTCATGGGTAGACAAAAAGTTCTGTGGGCAAAAAGCCATGGCTGGGAGGGGTAAAAAAAGAATAGTGTGGGAAGATATGTACTGACGAGGCTTCCTTAATGCGAAACTACAAAATTCCCAGGAGGAATACTTGCCCATGTGCTGTCCTGGTAGTGCTGCATAGTAGGATATTTTAAACACATATTTAGTCACTGACAGTTTTTGCTCCTTTACACCTCAGTAATGTTTTATCTGGTGCATTGATTGTCCATTTAACTTTTTTTTTTTTAATTTATTTAGTCCTTTCTGTTACTATTCTGAAAAAATACCCAAAACTGAACAAAACCAAACAAACCATTTAATTCTGTCTGAAAGGAGAATTCAGAATGGTTTTCTTTGTCTTATAGAACTACCACATGGTTGAGCTAAAAAAATAAAACCACATTTAAAAAAATTTAATCAGCTTCTCACCTGAAGTGAGAAAGATTTTCTTCTTTGTTTCCTTGTATTTTTTAAAATAAAATTTCTTATAATAAATGTTTGGTGAAGGGTGTTTGTTCGTTTGTTTGTTTGCTGGTGGTTTATTTTGCTGTCTTTTCTTTCCTCATATTTTTTTTTCTCCATTATTCCCTTCTTTTACACAGAAATGTTATGGAAATACCTGTTCTAATGTCTTCTTCTGCTGCATTTTTATGGAGGGGATCTTGAAAAGCACATGTACCAAAACAAGTAAATAAGCTAGTCTTGTATACTTCCTATTCCTTCCCACGTTTTCTATGAGGAAAACCAGTAATTTTTCTAAATTACTCATTTCCTCCCCTATATCTGCTTTTGATACATCCTTAAAAAACAGTGTTTCTGATACTTCTCTTGTTACCACTCCTAAACTCCTGCTACCAAATTAAAACTCCCACTACTAAAATTAATTAGTATTAATTTTAGGTAGTATGTAGATTTCAATTTGTTTTGTTTTGGTTGTTTTTAAGACTCAGAACTCTTGGCTCTTTACAAAGTTCCCATTTTTCAGGTAGAGAAATGTAAGCACAGAAGAGGATACAATTATTCAGTCAGGATGACTCACCCAGGGAGAGAACAGGTTTTTGTATCCTCTTATTCTACTTTATTCCCACAAAAGAAACAAATGTAACAAAGGATATCCTGATAGTTTGTCCCTCCTTCAGCTGCCTGGGCCCCCTTTCCCGTCTGCTGAAGGTTTCTGTCGAGAGCCCAAGTCTGTCTGTGAGTTTTGGGGCAGACGGATGCTGCACCCACCGTGGTCCAACTGGGAGGGCACATCACCAGCACTCTGCGTGGGCAGCGGGGAAGGGCTTGGGTACCTCGGCTGAGCTTTGCTGAAAAGCAAAGCTGGAAGAGCAGTTTTCATTTGGCTAAATCGTTGATTCTTCTCTGGACACTTCACAGGATGAAACAACAAGATGTCAGGGCGAAGCAGTTGAAGAAGTTGTTCCAAAAGCAACAATGTTACACTGACATTTTTTCATCTGTAGGGACTGATGAGAGATAGTGGACTTTTTCCTTGCTCTCTTGGACTGTGCATTTTGTAATGTTTCCTGAGTGATATAATCACCTCCTTGGCACCAGCAATTATGGCGTGTCCTATCCCAGTTTTAGTAATGACATTAGGATCAAGAAAATAAACTTTTGGAATCTAGTTGCCTGACAGCTCTTTTTTGCACTAAGTATATAATGCACATTTTTTCCTGCTAACAGGAAATTTCATTATACAAAAAATGCCCTTATGCTTTTGATTTTTTTTTCTATTTGTAAACATATGTCATGTTAATAATTTTGTCCTAAGAAACTCTATAGTTCTGTTGTTATGATTTGTCCAGACTTTTGAATGATTTTGTTAGTTTAAACATACATTCTTTTGGAGTTTGGGGAAGGACTTGTGGAAAGGATGAGAAGAGACAATACATTTTGCCCAGTGGAGAAATGCAGCAGATGAGTTGTTACAGCAGAGAAGAGGTTGATGGACAAAACCAGTAAAAAGCAATCATCTCCCCTCCCAAATTTATAGTGCAAATTGGAGCACAAAACTTCTATGGAATTGGTTTGTTCTTACAGATAACTCTGTAACTGATGAGAAATTTTTAGCTGACCTTGATAAATCTACAGATGTATATTTCTGCATTGCACTAGGCTGTTTTAAATTTTAATGGAATGATTTGATCTTGCTCTTTGAGAAGAATTTCACAGAAGAATTTGTTTTTCAATATACAGTGGTTTTTAACAGCTTTGGCTCCAGGTCACTCACATTTATTAAAAAAAGTATTTTTCATTTGCTCTTTCAATTAACTGCATATAATCTGCTTGTAAGTTTATTTAATACTGGAAAAAAATGCCTTGCTACGAGCAATGTAAACTGGTGTTTCTGTTACTACATTCCTTCACAGAGAAAGACTAATTTCTTGGATGAGAGATGCTTAGCTTAGCACTGTGTGTGGCATCTGAAGACTGTAGCAACCCATGTTGGAGGTTTTTCTCTCATTTCTAGCTAATTTTTAATAGTCCTTGAGCATTTTTAGGCTTTTGTTCATTTAGATATTCTAAAAAATGCGAGTTGTAAATTATGTATAGTAACTTTACACCTCATAATATTTCCTTTGTTTTATTAATACATAAAACACTAAATTTATAGCTCTGTAGGTTTTGCTTTGCCACATTTGCTTTCAGAATCCAACAGTCATTTACTCAATAAATAATCTTACAATGCCTGGTAGAAACAGACAATATAGGAGCATAAGAGATTGTGAAAAGAACATGCTTATATTACAGTGGTAGTTAATGAAAATGAGATTGTGAATGAAGTGTTCCAATGATCTTGAGGATGAGCAGAAGATGAAGTTAATCAAATGTGTATTATAACCAAAATGGAATGTGTTCTTCATCTATGCACTAATTTTTAGAAGGCAAGCCTGGAACGCTGCATTTGAAGTCAGATTTCTGATAGTCTGCCATTAACAGCTGATGGTAGTGCTACATCAGGCTGAAATAGAAAACTGGAGATATGCAGTAGTAAATGCAAGGGTCTTCAACAAGTGCTCAAATGTAAATACAATAAACTGATATAGAAGTTATTATGACTGAAAACTCAAGCACAAAAGCCAAGATTGCACTTGACTTCAGAACTTTGATTTAGTCCCGTGCATAAATAATTTTATACTTTACCTATATGGTTCTTTATTATTTTTACTTCACTGACAACTCAAAACAAATGCAACTCAGTTCATGGGATATTCAGTGTTCTATCATCTTCTAGCTTCTTATTATATGGTCACATGCTTTATTGACAATCTGCTGTTCATATGTGTTGTAAAAGCAGCTCTAGTGCTTCCATTAGCTTTTCTATGCTGCTCACCATATGACACTTTACTGCTTCTCACAGGTGATTAAATTAATTTTCATCTCACCCCTGTGATAGGAGGAATTGTGTCATCCTTACTTAACAGGTATTAAACCAAAGAGGTTAAAGTGAAAGTATTACCTAACTCAAACATTCAAAATGCGTTGTCCAGGGCTTTGGCTTTTTTGGTCTCCATGGCATGTAATGACTGTCGTATTCAGAGCATTTTTCAATGAAACAGTGGGCAAGTGATGAGGGACTGGGTTTCAATGGAGGTGTAGCACTTCTACTTGCTTCTTCTCGCCTTTTTCCTTTGGCATTCACTTTCAGCACTCCCAGAGAGAGAGCAGTGGACCTGATGGGCCTTTGATCCACCCTGAGCAGTAGCTGCTCAGAGTTTCTGAGTAAATCTGTGTTTGTGAGCGTTGATGGCTTAAGCATGTGGATACTTCACAAAGGAAAAATACTTAACTAGTGATGCATGATAAACCAGTCACTTGGTGTGACTGGTTCATTATCAGGTGCTTTGCAGCTTGAGCAATGGGTTCCAGTTCCTGATAATAAGATCACTCTTACTTCTCTGTAGCCCTTTGATCAGTACCTATCTTCTGTGGTGAAAGACACAAAAACTCCCCCAACATGGGCTTCTTCCTCAGAGTCCATTGAGACTCTGGGTAAAACAGGAGATTTAAAAAAAAAAAAATCAGATTTTTTCAATAATGCTGATACATGATGCGACAGACTTAAGCTTAGCCTATACTTATAACTTTTTGAAATTTATGAAAAGGTTCACAGAAACAGTAAAAAACCACAACATTTTGCAGACACTTGGCTAAATCGTACTTTGTACAAAAAAATATGAGTCACTAGAGTATCTCACAAAACAGTTCCCAGAATGTCTTAAATATGAAAAAATGCTATTTTCTTTGTCACCTTCTATCAACAGTTGACCCTCTTTCCCTCTTAAAACACTTGGAAAGAAAATTGCAGCACAGAATTTAATAATTTAGCAACAAGAAAACACAGTCCTATACTGTGGAACACCAGTTAGCCATCCTAGGTAATGCTATTAGGCATTGTAATAATACATTTAACATTAAAATAATGTCATAAAAATCAGGAAAAAGAAGATCCAAATGATTCATTATTGTAGATTATAATTTGCTTTGGACTATTGACATGAATTATCTTTGACATTACATGAGCTCAGTGAATGCGCTCAGGGTCTAACAGAAGTGTAAGTGTGTACGCACAAGATAATTCATCTCAGCAATCTTCCAAGGTTAGCTCCTGAACTTGTTACCCTTTAAAGGTTGTTTGGATGTGGCAAAGAACTTCCAGAACTCAAAACACTACATATACCTTAGTACTTTTAGTAGAAGTCTAGGGAAGAGGAAAAGACAAAAATGCAATATCCAGAATTTTAAGAACTGAAATGAACTGAAGTGGAAAGGATGAAACAATTTTGTTAAACCAAAGTATAAAAGTTTTATAACTCAGAAGGTATTAGTACCTTGAGCTTTCACCCTTTACAAAACGTATAGTTTGCCTTCGGTGATATTTACTATTAACATATCCCAACACAAATTCTTGTGGAAGTAGGATTTGTTTGTGATTAATTCCCAGCAATTATTTATTGCAATGAGAGAAATACTACAATGGTGTGAGAAAAAAAAATTGTTTCCATTCAAATATAATTATGTGTCCTTTACCTAGAACTTTCATTGTCATGGGCAATCTAGAACAATACTTAAAGAAACAACTGCAATTTCTTATCTAGCTGTCTCCTGTCCACCCTCCTCTGAAGCTGGCCTTGATTTCATGTTGATATTTATGTGTGCACATTGTACTGGTTAAACAAATCATCTTCTATGTGCAAGGTCTCTATCATTTGGGCTTTAGAGCTTCTTCTCTTTGGACCTTTCTGTCCACAGCCCTTATCCATTTTCTTCAATGCGCAATTTTTGAAGAAAATTTTGCTTAAGGTCAGTTGTGCAAAGATTTAAAAATTATGAACTAAGGGATGCTGAGGATTGCAGGTCCTCTTGTCATAATGGTCACACCTCCTCGCTCACTGGATCTCTTTCTAAGAAGAACCTGGGCCTGTTTGAATGAGTCCAGAGAAGGCTACGAAGAAGATCAGAGGGCTGGAGCACCACTTCTAGGGGGATGGGCTGAGAGAGTTGAGCTTGTTCAGCCTGGAGAAGAGAAGGGAGACTTAGAACACCAGGGAGTCATTAGAACACCTTCCAGTACCTGAAGGAGGCCTACAAGAACACTCAGGAGAGACATTTTATGAGAGAATGTAGTGACAAGAGACAAGGTAATGGCTTTGAGATGAAGAAGGATAAGTTTAGATTAAATGTTAGAAAGAAACTCTTCATTGTGAGGATGGTAAACCTCTGGAACAGGTTGCCCAGAAAAGTTGTGAATTCCCCATCCCTGGAAGTGTTCAAGGCCAGGCTGGATGGAGATCTAAAAAACCTGAGCAGGAATACATCTTCTGGTGGAAGGTGTATTCCTGCTCATGGCAGGTGGGCTGAAACGAGATCATTTTTTGGTCGCTTCCAAACCAAACCAGTCTATGGTTCTATCATTCTCTGCTGTATTTTCTGGTATGGGAAAATAGCATGAAGCAACCATGAATGCTTAGTCCTGCCACCTTCTGTCACAGGTGCTCCTTGCAAAAGATCTTTGTCACTAGTCACAGGGTAGGTGTAACCATATCTTCTGTGTCATAGCCTTTATCACCATTGGGGCTGTATATGATGATGTTTCAGAAACACATGGTTTGCTGGGAAACTTCATAATGCATATTAGTGTTATCCCTTGGAATATTTTTACCCATTATATGGACTCTGTGTTTTCATCAGTACTGTAGGATATTGATTCAAATATTATGGGTCTGAGAAACTCCCTGTTTTCCTACATTTGCTTTATCACACCAGTAACTCCCAAAGAATATATAAGCAATTTAATAATTTTTGATAATGGCATTTGACTGGATTCACAGAAAGAGGAGGCTGAGCTCTTTCAGTGTATTGGATTTTATATCTCTGGTACAAGTTTGGTTCTCAAACATGTACTGCTAATATCTTAGGGAAACTGCATTTTAACTAGAGTTAGGAAACATTCTTGGTGGATGGTCTGCATATTTTAAATAAGTGATTAATAAGCATTTTGATATGCTTTGAAATTTTATTGTACTACGTTTAAAATAAGAGAAAATTAATGGCACTGTGTATTACAGTAAATTCATTCCATATGGTCACACAGTGCCAGTTGGTTTTATATGCCACAAATACTGCCCACAAAGTAGTGGTGCAGAAAAAGAAGTTGGTATATTTGGATCAAAACTCACCCCAGAAAGAAAAACAATTTTTCTTGAACCTGAATAAACTAGGTAAAGTGATTTTTTAAAAAAAGATCTGAAGATAGTTCAGTATTGATGCCATCCAGAGGAACCTAAACAGGCTGAAGAAGTGGGTGCATGGGAATCTTTTGAAATTTAGTGAGACCAAGTGCAAGGTGCTGGACTTGGGTCAGGGCAACACCTGAGGGGATGAATAGATCAATAGCAGCTCCAGGGAGAAGGACTTGTGAGGCTGGACATGCCCCAGCTGTGGGCATCCCAGCCCAGAGAGCCACACGTGTCCCGGGTGCATCCAGAGCAGTGTGGGCAGCAGCACTGTGGGAGGGGATTCTGCCCCTCTGCCCTGCTCTGCTGAGACCCCACCTGCAGGGCTGCATCAGCTCTGGGGTCACAGCACAGGAAGGACAGGGACCTGCTGGAACACATCTCGAGGGGACCACAAAGATGATCAGAGGGATAGAGAACTTCTACTATCAGGAAATACTAAGAGAGTTAGATATGTACAGAAAAGAGAGGGCTTTGGGGTGTCCTAACTGCAGTCTTCAAGTACCTAAAGGGAATTTCCTGGAGGGATGGAGAGGTACCATTCACGAGAGCATATGAATTCACAGGACAAGGGGCAATGCCTTCAAAGTGAAAGAAAGTAGGTTTGGATTAGATATTAGGAAAAAATTCTTTACTGTGAGGGTGGTGAGGCGCTGGAACAGGTCGCCCAGGAAAGTTATGGATTCCCCATCCCTGGAGAACATAGAATAATAAACCCACTTAATGACTTAAGTGAATGGTGACTGATAGACTGCAATCAAATAATGACAGTAATAGAATGGAGACACATCAGTCCAGCTGAGATGGCAATCCTAGAAATGCAATTGGAGTGTACCTGCAGCAATGGCATATGGGAGTGGCAGGGACCAGCAGGCTTGTGGGGTTCTTGGAGCACCCCAGGGCTTGCTGCCTAGTCTTTCTCATGTCTGCATCAAGTGGTTCTGTTTTTCAACATTCTTTTTCTCAGATTGCCCAAAATAGTTCTAATTCTTCAACATTTTCTGCAGATTTTCTCATTCAGATCTCAAGCTGCCACAGATTTTAGCAGAAGCATAAAAATAGAGGCTTGGTGGCTTTTTTTGTTATCTAAAAGTAGAAATATTAATCCCCTTAGGTCTACTAGATCAGAAGAACCATATAAAGTGATTTAAATCTAGTAAAAGCATGAACAGATTACTACATTTCTTGGAAATTATTTTTCATTTAATTTCTCTTATGGTTCTTGTTTGAATTATTGCTATACTAAAATAAGACAACTATTTCAGCTTCAAAGAAACATCAAAACATCAAATCCATGTGATAGGATCTGTCATTCAATTTGAGCATCACATTAGTAGAAAGAAGTTCACTCTCAAGACCAACTTTAGAGAATGAAACTTGCCAGGTGAGGGATGATATTCTCTCTAAGGAAAAAATAAAAGGAATAACAAAGGGAATCCCAGTACAGCTGAGCACAACACTCAATTTCATGTAATAGGTGCCTTAAAAAAGAGTTTCATGCCAAATGGATAGACCACTGAGGTATAATTAGGAATAATGAGGTGACGTTGTGGAAAGCACAGCTTCAGTTGAGTACCAGGAAACAATTCAAAGCTAAAGTACCAAAGAAATTGAATAGTCTTCAGAGGAAACTCCTTGCTTGGAAACTTCATAACAAAACATGAAGCAGTTTGTTTTGAGAGATTAGATTTCCTGAGATGCTTGCTAGAAAAATATGACACAGAAGATAAATAGTTAGAGTTCCTTTGTTAACATGTTTAACTACTTCTTACAAACTTCATTGTTTTTTTGTCCTACACGTCTTTTGTCCTACACATTTGTCCATTTCCTGGGCTTTTAATGCTGTCTTATAATTTTGGGCCTATAAGCCTTGTCCACTCAAATGTTTCTAAAAGTAGTTATGTCAAGAGAAAAAGCCAAGTTCTACTTCTAAAAAAAAAAAAAAATCACAAAATGCCATATTTTATTCTTTTGCTTGGAACTTTGATACGGGAAAACCTACCCACATCACTTCTAAATATGGAGTTAATCACAGGGCTTGCTTTCTGAACCGCTGAACTGGAAACTCAAAGCCACAACCAGATAGTTGGCTTGAATTCTACAGTGGTACATGGAAATTCAGATTTAGATCATACGTTCCTTCTAATACCATTTGGTCACAATTGACTGGAAATATTTTAAGTAATGGAAAGCAAAAATTTTTCTTAATTTTGCTACAAAGAAAATAAAAATATCAATTCACATATAAACACTTTTTTCTTCAAATGTTGAGAGTAGGTATTATATTTCTTCTAAAATATCAATATAAATGTTTTTATTTTTTTTCCCTCATTTTACTGAGGGGTTTCTTTTTGTTGTTTTGGGTCTCTTGGTTTGGTTTTTTTTTTTTTTTTTTTTTTTAACTAGTCTTGGGGGAAAAGACAGAAAGAAAAGTGATAACCAGATGTGGACTCTTCTGCATCACTGGGTAAACACTGTCAGTAAGGAAACATTTTGGAAGGTCCCAAACAAAAAATTTGCCTAGTATCCAATTACATAAATCTACTGATTTAGTTTTACTCAGTTTTTACTTGATTTTTTTCTGATGCTGCAGGTTAGCCTATTCAACATCTAAAATCTTCTGGGAGCCTGTGGCAGGAGCAAACTAGTGACAGCTTATTTCTTTACGAAAAAGAAATTTCTAAAGTTTCATCTCTCAATTAGGGGTAACTATGCCTGACAAAAGAAAAGGGCCACCCAAGTCAGCTGTAGTCACAATTTAATGCTTAGTTTATTAATAAGCAATAAGAAGGCCCAAGTGAAATCACAAAGACCTACCAAGCAATCTTAGGTACAGGCACACTCTGACCTTTCTCTACAATCCTCCATATTCATGGTGCGTTCCATTAGCTGTGGTGACCCTCTGCCTATTTAAATCTGAAGCAATCGAAGAAATAGATTCAGATTCTGCTTTTGAAGGCAGTATCCATTCCTTCCCTTCTCCAGTTGCTAAGGCCTCCTTCCTCAGAGATGGGCTCCTGTCCTGGGGCACAAACAATAAATAGTTTACCCTTTCCTTGGACCTTATAGTTTTATTACCTTGTTTTTGCTCTAAATTAGATCCTGCTCAAAGGGAGTTGCTGCAGGGCAGGTCTTCTCTGATAATTTCAGTGAATTACAGCTGCTACACCAAATGCACCTATTTTGTGTAATATTTAGATTGTGCTACCAGGTGAAAAAACAGGACACGACTTCTTGGAAGTGAGGACATTGAGATGTGTATGTAGGTCATAGCACAGATGGCTGGAGAGATTGCTTGACACTAGGACAATGGGATCCTTTGATGGGGGAAAAAAATTGCTCCTCTAGAACTTGCCTGTCCCTCTGTAATGCTAAAGATGGCTTTAAAAGATAAGATGTCCCCAAGAGGTTCAATTAATTTGGCTCTCCCTCCCTCTTGTTTCCAAGATGAAAGTGTGAAGACACTTAAAGGGGAATAGCAGGAGTACAATTTGCATATTTAAAAAGTCTAGTAAGATCTTCATTTTAGGGTGAAATTTATTTCCTCCTCTCTCCTACTCTTGCATATTTCTCTAAAAATAAAAAGCCATACAAAAATTAAAGAAAATGCTGCAGGATTAGTGCTAAATTCTCTGTACTAAGGAAAACCAACACTAAGATTTTCTATTCAGCCTTAATTAGAAACTCTTGGGTATAGTGATTATGATGCCATTATTCCTTATGTAACAAAAATCTGTATTTTATATACAGGCCTCCACATTTTTTCTTTTAGCAGGGCAGAGAGTAGGAAACCATTTTTTAGGGACTCAAAAGGAAGTCCACAGTTTCTTTCAATATGCGAAGAAGCTGTGCACTTGTTAACAACGAAGTGTTGCTAAGATTCAGGATCAAGACCCAGAACCTCTCTTGTTCTTGCCACAGAGTCCTATTATTGTCTGAAGCAAACCTCTAATAATCTTCCTAAAATTTGCTCGTGGGTTTATTTGTACTTGTTGTGTTAGGAGCACAAGGAAGGTCAGCCATGAATGTTTACAAGACACTCAGTTTTTTCCCCATCTTAGTACAGAGCATGGATGACAGAAAGTGGGCAAGAAGTGCAAACAAGATGAATAGCCAAACAAGGAAAAAACTCAGAATTTCGTCTCATGTATTTTGTCAGCACTGAACACTGAATAAGGCAGGCTCTAAAGATAAACACTATCCACTAATGCCTTAAAACATTTTATCAAAATGTAGACACAAATGTTGCTGAATTATCATTGACTTTTCAGGGCTTTGGCATCTCTGGAGTTGCAGCAAAGTTCTTTGAACGTATAAAATTCTGTGATGTCTGTGCCAAATGCCTGTCACCAAAGGCAGTTTCAGTTTGTGTGCATTATGCGAAGTGCCCAGAGCTGGCTGCAGAGCAATGGTGTAAAATTCAGTCTTTAAATTGCCACTTACCACCTGCGAAATGAAAGCAAAATAGTTCCTGTCCTCTTTAGTAACAACTTCCATGAAGATGTTGTTCTGTTTCTCTTTTCTTTCTAATTCACAGCATATTCTTGCTGTGGCTTAAAACTTACTGAGAGTGAAGAGATAAATAGGGAGTAAGCATAACTGACTTTTAGCAATTTCTGTTTAGGCAAGTTAAAGAGCCTGTCATATTTTGTGTCTTAAACTTTTGATTCTTTCAGTCTATGCAACAACAAAGAGCAAAAAACCGGTGTGGAGGTTTTCAATTCCCCATTCTGATTCTCTCTTCTTTTGAAGTCAGATGTAGAGTTTCTTAAAAATAAGACATATGATAAGCATAGAAACAATTTATATGATTTTCATTGTAATAACTCTTATTTTGATTTAGAATTCTACAAGTTTTTGTATCTGAAAATGTTGGCAAATATCTCAGAAAGATCTGAATAAGACACTTAACTACTATAACATTTCAGAAACTTTTTAATATAAGCATAGGTTTCTGGAAAAAAAAAGTTCTCTATTCACAGTTTCCTTTGAATGTAGAGCTGAACACTATTTTTCTTGATACATATTTTCAGAAAAGACGTTCTCTTGGAACAGCACGAGGCAAATCCAGCTGATCTAGTTGGATCCTGTTTTTTACTTTTTACACCCATCTAGCGGTCTCCACGCAGTACAACAGGATAAAATTTCTGTTGCAACGGCAGTGTCTTGCACAAGCAAGACACTTTACCTGGTGATGCTAACCAAAGGATCTCTTCCTGGTGAAACCGCTGTTCTACCTAACAGACTTCTAAATTTTAAATATTGACTATGTTACAGTCTGACAGTGAAATCATTTATAGAGGCCTGCCTTAGTTTCTGACTCGAAGAAATGACTGGTAATGTAATATTCATGTGATGTCCACAAAAGGGGGATGAAGAAATCAAAGAAAACAAAACTGCAAATAAAACCATATTTGTTTAATCCAACTGAATACTTTTGATTCAGTTGAAAATTTTCATTCTGTGAGAGGGACTTACATTAATCTTCATTTATTTATATCCAGCCTTTAACTTTTCTTTTAAAGTTCCCAGGCAAGCCCATATATATTTGAAATGATACTGCTGTTGCAGAAATTATTCTTACTGAGAACAGTCTTCTGTTCTACCTAAAATTGCAGGAATTATCTGTCCTCCTGCCCTCAATACAAAAACAAAACATACAGACTATGTATTGATTCGGAGTTTGTGTTTTCTTAAAGTTGTTTAAAGGGCATAAAAGTCATTCAGGAAACAAAATATTAATGTTAGGAAATTTGGATATGATGAGCTAAACACGTCATTAGCATTGTGATTATTTTGTGCTCCTCAATATTTAGGAATTCAAGCTGAAAAGATATTGATTGATAACAATTAATAGTAGTCATAATAGTAACAATGGTAATGTGGTTATGAACTAATGACACTACAAGCTGCAAAGGACATTTCACCGTAGTGTTCATACGTACATTTGTATGTTTCCAATACATTCTCAAATACTCTTTGTGAGCAGATTTCAGTCATCACAAAGATGCAACAAATAGGGGAAGTGAAAGGCAAAGAGGAAGTCTGCACAGTCCAAGATCACCTAGAAGGCCTGTGCCAGAATTCTAATTTGTTTTCTCATGGTTTAAGCTTTCTTAGTTTGAGAGTCATGAAGCAGTAGGACATTTTAAGACATAGGCAAAATCAAATCAAATCAGTCCTGCGAAGAAGAGTATGTGTTTGGATTTACTGACAGGTAATTGTTCTGAAAACTACAGTGAAAAGAGAATGAAAGTACTGTGCTCTCCTGAAAATTTTTAATAATATTTTCTGCATTTATGTAAAACAAAAAACCAATTAAAAAAACCCAAAAAACCAAACCAACTACATTTGCTTTTCCACATTCAAACTATAAGTGGTGAATGCAAAGAAAATAATATAATCTGAATGTAGCAGTAAGGTTGCAGTTCTAAGAGTATGTGCAAAGTAGAAGTAAACAATGAAATGAAAATATATCCTCTGCCAGGCAGTGTGCATCTGTGTCAAAATACGCAATATATGTTTCTTTGATTAGTTCCTTTAAGAAAGGAAAAAAGGTCATGGGAATCCTGTCACTTCAGCAAAGGACTTAAGCGGCAACCTCATTGAAACCTCAGGTCAATGGGAGGTAAAACAAGCTGGTACAGAGTAGCATGTACCAGCTGTGACACTTGTGTTAGTCTGAAGTCTAATCAGCAGCTGGCTTGTACTGCATCTTCTGCTGTCCGTAGCTGTTACTGGAAAGCTGTGGGTGTCCTTTACATGAACACCATTTTCAAAATGAATACTTTATATGGGTTCAGCAAAAATGCATAATAGGCTGCTAATGCTTATCTATGTTCAAAAAAATATGTGAAAGATCCTCTGTTCATCCCTCATTCTTAAATGCTTTAACAGTGTTATTTTTGTCCCCATTACTATAGCAAATGAACCTAGAGAGGTAGTCTTGCGAATCCACACATTTGTAACTTCTCAGATTGCATACTACAGACATCCAAACATGAGGCCACATGCTGCAAAAAGCCTCCATACAGTTCCAAATGAAGCTGTTGGGCTGTCAAGCAACACGGATTGCCATGAGCGCATCCTCTCAGCACTACCCACCCTGTACCAGTGTTTAAGTGTTTGCAGACTCCTGTTCAAGGTCTTTGCACTGATTTTCAAAGCCCTTTGTAGAAAAATTACCATCTATGTAAAACAACATCTACTCTCTCCTTCTCTTTCTTTCTTTTCCCTTGTCCTTCAGCCTCTCTAGAGAAAATGTTCTCTAGGAATGATAAGCCTCTTTACCACTCTTTGTACCAAACACAACAACCAAAAGTGCTGAATCTAAACTGTGTGGTTCAAGGACACAAATGGCTACAGAAGTTCTTCTGCTTGGCCATTAACAAAGGACTCGCTGCTTCCATCTCTTTGTAAAACAGCAAACCTAATGCAAGCAGATGTGCTCAAACACACGCCTGTGCCTTATGTCACCACATTTTTTTACTGGGACAAGATAAAAGTATGTACTTGAAATATTTTTGTGGTAACAAAACATTGGGATTGGATAATCAATAAGGAAAAAGCCCTCAGCTGCCTCAGCACTGGGAGACAGGATAATTGTGTTCAGCTCAGGAGAGTTAGGACCTGAAGAAGTAAATAGTGAAATATCATGTTTCCTCTGGTATAGAGCTCATGGATACTCTACATGCAGAGAAGTAAAAAGCTTCCTGTATTTCTAATAGCATGGGACTTTTCTCTGCCAATTTTCTTTTACTTCGGCCTTGGGAGGTTTTTTGTTGATCAGTAATTTTAAAGAATCTCTTTTGTGTGGCTTGTGTTTTTTTGTAGCAGTGGACATGACCAGGTCTTTATTTCTCGGTTACTATCAAGAAGCAATTAGCTATAATAACTTACCAGAAGGGTGTTTATTACATTTTAAAATTCTTAGCTCAATAACATAAACAATTTTCTCTTCTTGTTGCAGTTTCGATGTAGACAATGGTACATCATCAGGACGAAGTCCCTTGGACCCCATGACAAGCCCTGGGTCAGGGCTAATTCTTCAGGCAAATTTTGTCCACAGCCAACGTAGGGAGTCTTTCCTTTACCGGTCAGACAGTGATTATGATCTGTCTCCAAAGTCCATGTCCAGGAATTCCTCCATTGCCAGTGATATGTAAGTACCTTATGAAATATTTCTACTCTTTAATTTGTTCAATATCAAGATTTTTGCAGGCGCAAGAAATTTTTTTTAAGTCACACTGTAATCATTTATGCCAGTGAAGTAATGGAAAATTGTTTGTTTATTTCTTTAATGAAGATTATACTTGTTCCTGCAGCTTTTTGAAGGATATCATGAGGGTGTACTTGACATGTTTATGCGCTCTATTAGCTTTGACAGAATAGTAATTATAGTCAATACTGGTGTACTAAAACAGTAAGGAGAGCTATTTTCTGTCTCTTAAGTTATTTTCAAGAGAAACAACACAAACTCAATTTATGCCTCTTAATGATTTTGAGAAATAGATTACATTTATTTCCAACTGTGTTCTTTTAAATTTTTGGACAAAAGATTTACTAGCTGGAAGAAAATAATATATTTGAGAGAGAAAAATTATTTTAAATGCCATATTAACTAAAGGACAAACTTCTAACAAAAGAACTTTTGAAGCTTATTCTGTCCTCTCTCACTATTCTGTGAAGTGTGTATTTTCTGGTAGTAAGTCATGCTTTTCAAGTATGTGTGGTCCCCAGGTTCCATGTGTAGTGGAAGTAATGCAAATCTCTGTTCATTGGTAAGATGCCAAAAATATTTAAATGTTCCATCTTCTAGTCACTTCTAAGTAGGAGAAATTATTAACTCTTTCTTGCTTGGTTGGGTTTTCTTTGCCTAAATGGCTCCAATTTGCATGGCAAATTTGGTGTTTATGGTTCAAATAGATATCTAAAATAAAGGATCAGGTTTGTCAGAATACCACAGTGAATGCTGGTTTTTAATGAGGCAAAGACCAATATATATATATCCTTTAAAAAATAATTTTAGGCACAAAAAAACAGTAAGAGTTTTCATAAAAATTAGTGAAGTTAGATCTGATATTTAACTTAAAGTCATAAATGAACACTACTATTTTTTGAGCTTATATAATTTTTAGAGCTGTTGTTTTGTTTAATTACAGCTCTTTTTCTATGTAGAGTTTCAAGGTAAGAACATTTCCTGCCTTTAGAGAGGGTTAGTGTAAGGACTATGACTCAGTTAAGATCTTCGGATTGAAATACTCAGTAAGATTTGTGCCAAATGTAACCAGTTTTTGTTGAGGCAAAATGGGTTAGAACAAAAAAAAGTCTTACTTTGTTATAAAAAAATGCATTTTTCTTGGGAATAGTAACCCCTTTCCAGCAAATCTTCTTCTGACAGATATCCTTTTTTATGGAGAGAGAACATTCAAGCTTTTATTATGGCACCTGTACCAGGATAACATTTGTAAAGATTTTTGCATTCAGGACGACAATCTAGCTGACTGCATTGCTTAGATGAGTCATTTCAATGAAAGATTCAATTAGTGCTCTATCCTTGAACTCATAATCCACTTAATTTCCTAGAATTTTGGGTAATATTTCAGCACATGGCAGTAAATTGGATAAATAATATAATTACTGAAACAGCACACATTTTCCCCCTTTTTTCCCCTCTCTATTTTCTTTTCAAATTTTCTGGAAACATATTTACATATAAAATTTATTTGACCTCACATCTTGATAGATTTTCAAAGTCTCTTGTCACAGGTGAACCTTTGTACTAAGAAGGTAAATATTCCTGCCGCTGTTTTGGAGGGAAGCACGTTAGGAAATGCAAAAGGCAAGTTGTTCTCACCATGGAATATTAATAATTTATCAATAAGTCTAATTATAATAAGCTTAGCTGTATCACAGAAATTAAGTGGAAGAAAGACATGGAATAAAAGAGGGGAAAGTTTAAAAAGAAAAAATAGCATGGAATAAAAAATAAAAGTCACAAAAGTCCTTCTATATGTATTCAACCATAAACTGAATGTGCTTATGGAAAGAAAACCCATTGAATATTATTAAAATAATGAAATAATTCTAATTCAGGACCTTGCTAAATGAAGTGGAAGATGAAAGGGTTGACAGAGGAAGTACCCAAATTTTAGGTTAGTGTCAAATTATCCTATTTCCCTTTTGCATCTCTATACATGCTTAAGTATTGTTTGTTTTTTAAACATGAGCAATATATATTACAAAACACACACATCATTCAGGTAATGTAAGTCAATTAATTGTACACAGCAGTTTAGTCTAGATCCCCTGGTTCTTCAGTCAGCCTCAATATTTCACTTTGTAAAGAAAGAGACAAAGGAAAAAGCACGTGTCTTGTATTTGAAAGGGGTAGAACATAAAGAATTCTGGCATTTCCATTACTCTGAAATACTGTACTCAGAATAATACTTTCCAGTCAGTAGCAATGCTTCAAAATTTTAGTCAGATGTGGAATGTTGTGTTAAGACAGCCAGTGGATGGCAGTGCTAAAGTGCTAAATTCATCATGTCATTATTTATTATGTATGCAGCTCCAACCAAGGATGGGAACAAGTTGTGCTCAGTTGTTTTCAAACCCAAGATGAAAAGATGGGCTCTACTACAAACAACCTAAAAAGCCAAAGTATAAGATGATAACCAAGGGACTAATACAGTCAGATACTATCCTCAGGAGAAGATACAATGCGAGTCACTATGCTCAAAATAGTAAACCTCACAGAGAAAGCAAATGGAGTTTCATTCAGGGAATTGAGATGGAAAGTAAAGAAACAAGGGCAGAGAAGGGACAGGTGGAAAGTTTTGTAAAATCAGAGAATGTAAAGTATATTTTCATGAATTAGTTATGGAAAGGAATAAAAAGACAGGATGAATACAAGGCTGCTTCGATGAGAGAAGGTTAGTAGAACAACAGTGTGCGCAGTTCAGCAGAAAAAGCAGCTGAGTGTAAGAAAAGAAAAGCACGTAAATTGGAGTGGGGGTCAGTAACATTGTTTTAATTGTCTCTTGGAAGAAATAACATGATCTTTGAGAATAATAAAAGCAGGACATGGAGATTACATACAGAGATTAAGAAAAACTGCTAAAGTTTGTGAACTGGAGAGGTGAATAGTTTAGACAGGAAGATACAAGGTCCAAGGCAGGTGAGCACAGGTGTGTTGTGAAGCCTCTCTGTGGGATTTCCAGCAGAGAGAAGGATGTGCAAGAGAAAAAGTAACTGAACAAGGCAGTGAGGGGTAGTGAGACAATATGAGGAATTATAGTTCAGGGTCTGTGATGAAAGACAGGAAAACAAGTTTAGTGAGAAGGAAAATAAAGAATGGAAAACAAACAAAAAAACCCAAACAAACAAACAAACAAAACAAAACAAATAACCCCAATTCCCAACACCAACACAGAGGAGAAAGGAAGTAGTAACTAGATGAAAGATGTGCAAAATCATTATTGGAAAAATTGTCAGGCCTATATTTGAAGACATTAGTGAAGCAGAGAGCTGTGTGGATGTCTTGCTGAGGTGGTCTGATTGCTTAACGCTGACTTGTTGCTGTGGCTGTCCAGAACTTGCAAATACAGGAAGAAGTTGAAGTGATAACACTTTTTATATTCTTTCTTGTTAAGGGGTCACTGCCCTGGTTAATGGAAGAAGAGATCAAATTAGTAGAGAATTTCTGTTGTAGCAGAACCCACGTCTCTAATCAGGTTAAAAAATAGGTTCCTAGAAAATAAAAAGCCAATAAGCTGTCCAGTGCTGCATCACAGCCCATGTTTTATGCCAGTCTGAAGGGCAAAATCATGTATAATCCCCCTGTGATTCAGAAAAACCAGCCCAGAGGACAGCAGTCTAGACCAGGGAACCAAGATATTCTCAGTAGACAAGTCTGTCCAAGCTCCACTGTGTTTCTGAGTGTAAGACCTCTTCTGACCTCTCATTTAGGTCTGTTCTTCTCCCATTTCCACAAGCTCTCAGAACACAGCACAGCACATCAGAGCCATCCTGGTTTCCTCAGGACTTGGCCAGCTGAACCTCACTCATACAAAAGCAGCTGCTGGGAGAGTTTTACAGCTTTCTTTGGAGAAGGTCAGCATTGTTTTCTTCACCAGCTCCAACTAGTAATATTACACAAAATTTGCTGATTTCTATTAAAACTTGCTTGCATGCATTAAAGGAGCAGAACCCCGCCAAGGAACTGAGGGGAACTGCAGGGTCACTGGTCTGGTGGTCTGCTAAATGCTAAATGCACACACCCATTCCTTGGCCAGGACAACCTGCTGCTACTCTGTCAGTAACTTCTGAAGACAGCAGCATCCTTCTGCAGCTGTCTGTGATAAAAGAAATATCAAGAGGATGAAGTTTTCTCCAGGACATTTTCCCGGCAGTTAGACTTACAGAGGATATATTTTCTTGTCCTCACAGGCAAGCTTTTTCTTTTTTTTTCTGAGCTAGTAAGGCCTGGTTTTATTAATCAAATATTGTGATTATGAATCTCAAGTTATGAAGAAAAAATACACCTTTTTCATGAAAGGTGCTAATCAAGATTCTTGGACAGCAGCAAAGACATCAGTTTACTGAGAAGAGTAACTGCACTTCAGTTTAAAAATTAGAAATAATTATCTATTCTCCAGAAAATTTGCAGCTGAAATTCCTTTCAATCCTATTCTTTTCTAGGAATCTGATATTTTTAGTTCATGGTTGTTACTGGCTGAAAATTAACAGTTAAACCTCAAAGTCCAGCCTGCTCTAAAAAAGAAGCATTTTCTATGTGTGACTCTGTTTAGAAACAATCTTTAGTTTAAAAAATATATTCAATTGCTTGAGACATTTATTTTTTCGTATAAAGAAATATATTTACATCACTTTGGGAAAAACAGACAAATTTTTTGCTTGGTTGTGTTTTTCTTTTTTTTTTTTTTTTTA
>JACDOX010000043.1:4778132-4824368 GCA_014549065.1 Cardinalis cardinalis | reverse complement strand
AAAAAAAAAAAGATGACTGTCCTTTCTGGTTGTTTGACACATTTTACCTGTGGAATTCAAAACAAAGAATGCAACTTAGAATGCAAGTAGCTTAAAGTTGAATAATAAATTTGTCTTAAATTTATTTGTTGATCAGGAAATTGGTTATGTGGGAAAACAAAAAGAAAGCATCTTTGCATGGAGAAGACTTTATCTGCTTTTCATTCAGGAGCAAATTTTTGTTGACGAAATGCAAATATGTTTTATTTACTTCCAATCAATACAGAATCATGACTGGTTTTGTGTGAGAGATTACAATTTTCCAAACAGCTCTCAGTTGCTAAACACATCACTTGCCCTTTAAGCACTTTAAATGTTTTAGGCTTTTTTCTTCCCTTCTCTGGGTACGATGAATGTTTGAAGGAAAATAAGTTATTACTGAAGTTACAACCAAAACAGACTGAATACCTACGTCTTTTCAGTCACAGATGGCATGTTCTTAAAAATAGGGTACCAAATTCAATTCTTAGCTGGGATTTCAGGTACATCACACCACATCTACCAGGGCTTGCCAGACTGATAAGCAGTGGAGGGGAGGGTGGACACGTGCATTTTGTGTGCTAGCAATACTGAAGGATAGGAGCAGTGTGAAGAGAGGCATCTTTGTAAAAAGGGACTTGAATGTTTTACAGAGATCTCTTTTGGACTGTTTTTCTGGCTCAGTGATCACCTACATGCACAGGTCACATTTATTTCACAACCCAGAAGAACATTAACTGTCACTCCACCCTTCAGGGCACAAACTGAATGTTCTGAATTCTTTTAATGGCCCTATTGCTCAGTTAGTTGTGGAGTTCAATCCCTGAAAGTGCACAGTCTGAAAATCTCATGGTTTTTTCTTGTGTTTCTTGAAGTCAGCTTGTTTCTTGTTACATGCATTTAGGGACCTTTCAATTTAGTTAAGGGGCCATTTTTTTATATACCCTGAAACCCTCTGTGGCTGGCTCATAGCAAGCTCTCTCAGGCTGGGTTGCATTGCATGAGTGCCTTGTTCTCAGCAGCTCAGCTATTTCTTTTAAGGAGGGAAAAAATCTTTCAGCCTGCATCAGTCAGAGGCCCACATGGAAAGTCACATAGTCTTATTCTTCAGAAGTAACACACCTACAAGAGTTTTAAACACTTAAGCATGTGGGACAGGGACAAGCAAGCAACCAAATACCTGATGATTAAAAGCAGTTACAGGCACAATAAACACATTTTATTTTCATTTAATACAAGGTAAAAGTTCATGTACGTCAGCTAATGCAATCAAAACTCACTAATAGTAACTCGTTAAATGGCACTAAGTTGATTGCTTCCAGTCATGTATGCAAACCCAGTCACTTATTTTCTCAAACCTGAGAAAAAACCCCCCCAAAAATCAGAACCACACTGTAGTCGCTGATGCCTGTTTGTTTTCCAGCCTTGATATAGCTAAATGATGGTTTTGTTTGTATGAACAGTCCAATGGTGGCACTGCTGAGTTGGCCTGGACCCCTCTGATTGAGTCCAGCATTTTTCTCATTCAAAGTCCTATCTCCTCTGGCTTAATCCAGCCCCTCCTTCAACACACACAAAAAAGCCCCACACTGCTGTTGCTTCTTTTCCCTTGCCATTGCCTCAGTGACCCCCAGGAGGGCTACTGATTTCAGAAGGAAATCCACCTGCAGCAGTGGCCTCTGGCAAGGCCATGTTCTGTTTCCCTTCAGGACTGAGTAATTCTGTCAGACTTAACAGAGGCCAGTTGCTCAGTTAGTTGCCCACCATTCTCCTGTAATCTAAACGGTCTGCTGTATAATGACAGTATTAAAGCATCGAAGATTGGTGGATGACTAGGGCAATATGATACAAGTGATTTCTTGAGTTATCTGTAGTTTTTTATGCTACGCATCATGCTGGCTACATGCTGCTACACATCATACTGTGATGGTCCACTACATCACTACCTATGTGATTTCCTCAGGTAGATTACACAAGTCAGGTGTGTGAGTGCAATGTCTTTGGAAAAGGTTTAGGCTTCTGAGAAAAGCAGCTGGGACTGACATAAGAGATCCTGGTGGTCCTCAAACTCTTCCAAAGGTGTTAGGAGACTTGGTAGATGTAAGAAGCCTAGTCATGTTCCTACAGCGCATTATATTGGACAGGAAAAAATAGTAATAATTCCTGGTTTTTTGAGATAGTCAATGAATTCTGATTCTAGCTCATCCAGCAATTCTGAATGAAGCTTCTGGATTTGATAAGTCCCAGTTCAGATCACTGTCACTGAGACCTAAAATAGCCCTTGTCGCCCAGCAAAATCTTTTTATTTTTTAAATCTGGTCAAAAGTAGAGGCACTATGAAAGAGTGCTATTAATGCACAGTGAGGTGTACACATAGCCAGATAGTATGTACCTGATAGTCCCTGAATTAAACTTCAAAATACTGATTTAGAATTGCTAACACTGCTTCTTTCCAGTTCCTTAGTCTGTAATAGATGTGGTCCTTTTGCCTTTCCAAGTCTTGAGAGAACTTCTCACTTTGGATGCTAATGCAGTTTAGCTTGAAATAAGATTGCAGTTTGGGTAACTTGGCACTATCCTGCAACAGGGTAGGTTTCAAGAATTCAAAGGCTTCTTTCAAGCCTAATCAAATGTATCTTCAGCACCTGAGATGCTAAAAAGGTGACATGAAAAATTAAAGTATTTTCTTATATAAAATACAAGCTGTATCTAGAAAACTCCAGGTATTTTAGTACATACCATATGTGTATTAGCTGAATGTAATAATTCGATGTTTTTTTTCTTAATGAACATCACAGTGGAGTAACTTGGTTTATTCTCCCTATGAAGTCAATTGGAGTCTTTGGAAAGACTTATATCTGAAGTTTTCACTAGTGACATTTATGCTGGACAATTTTTTTCGCCCTTTAGTCTGTCTTTCTAAATCTCACTTGCTTAGTGAGATTTAGTTAGACAGTCCAAGGAGAATTACTATAACCAGCATTCTTTTGGCTGGGATAATGGACTTCTCAGGTGCTGTGGCTTTTTGGAGCCAATCCTCCTTCATCTGGTTAAGCTTGATTAAATTAACTGTACTGAACTCCCAATATTGCAGCAATACTTTTTCACTAATTAGGGCTAGCTGTGTTGCTGAATTAGACAGATGTATCAGGAGGACATAACTGCACAGTGTTACAGAAAATTGTGGTGCTCTGAAACACTCAGACAATAGTTGATGAGAGTCTGCTTCATTCAGGGTCTAATTTCTGTGGTTTCAAGTAGCTTTTTTTAACAATCCTCTTATGTACATGTTCACAGAATTAAAATGCTTTGGGAAAAACAACCCCCTCTTCTACAGCTCATAGCTCTGATACCAATTTTAATTGCTTGTTCTCTCAACCCTAAATCCCAGTCTGCTCACAGTGTCATAGATTCTATCCCCTGCCTGAGATGCCAAATCATCCCTCAGATTGTGCTTACCCTTTCAAAGACGTGCAAATCACTAATAACCCACTGGCTATCTAGGAAAAGGTGTAACCCCACAAAAAGGTGTAAACCCACACATTAATTTTGTAATGTGGGCCAAACCTTAAGAGCTGCTACTTACACTTATTTAGTCTTGGCTTTTCGAGCAAGGCCTAAACCATCTCAGGGCTAGAAACTTTTTTCTCAAAGTCTCTAAAAATTGAGGTGATATCACTTAAGCACTATTCCTGCAGAATAAGCTGACTTGGAACACTATGATTTCTGACCTCACAAAATCAATTTTGCAAACCGATCCATTTGTATTTTTCAAATGCAGATGCTGATGATAAGTATCAAGCTGCATGAAGCAGGCAACCACTGCTGCTCACTTTCCTCAAAGCACAGCTTCTGATAGCTAGTACCATTACCATTGCCTTATCAGGTTGCAATCTAGAATCATTTTTCATTGCTGCTAAAATGTGAACCTGAGCAATGTGAATACTTCAGCATACTTAATTAATAAGTTTTGTGGGTGCATATTTGGCTTCAACTATGAAATGTTATTGAGACAGAAAAGAAAATCCTGGCATTTAGAGTAGTCCATCATCTTATTTTCTGTCTTTCATTAGTGGTTTTGTATATGGTATAATTGTGTTCCAGCAAACAAAACACAAATGTCTCAACTAAGCTGACACACTATTAGACAGTAAGCATACAGCCTTGTATGCAGAAATGAGTGGATGCAATGTTTAATCCCAGTCTAGATGCTTACACTGCAAAATGCAGCTGCCACATATTTTTTTACCCAAAGAGAAGACTACCTTAGTGTCAATCTTCTTTCTTATACAGTTCTTTAAAAATGGAGTAAATTCAAATGACAGTGTGATGAAAGCAGATAAAAGCAGTGCGATGAAAGTTCTTGATGTGGAGCTTCATTCAGGGATGCCTTACAGCCACTGTCCTCCTGGGCTTTTCAATTCAGTTGGCAGCTTTGTTCCTTCAAATGGCCTATGTCCAAAGTTTGTAGCCAGAGAATCCAACATGGACTATGCCAGTTGGATTTAAGTCCTGACAAGCATCCTCAGCCAGTGCTTCTCCTGAGAATATTAGTAGGGTTTTGATTCAAGGGGAGGAGTATTGCAAACCAATAAAATCATACTTTAAACTGGTACATTTGTGTCAAACTGACGTAAATATGTGTTGTATGTTTTCTCCCCTCTATTCAAATAAGGCAGAACTCCTATTTGTCCTGTTTATATCTCATAACTTCAATGCATGTCCTAGAGATCACTCAGTTGGTATTCATGTAAAAGTCTAGAAAGACCCAGAAAACCTTAATCTGTGTTTACTATGGCCTTTAGAAAGACAAACCCTGAGGAGTTTCCCTGTGAAGCTCCACAGGGGCAAGTCCCTCACTCTTCTCATGGTCTCTAAAGCTTGGGTTTTCCTTCTCCTTAATGGATATAGTGAGTTTTTTTCTAACCACTATAAAAAACATCCACTATTTTTTAAGTGTATCCTGATAGGTCAGCAGAATATCTCCCTAGTTACTTCTCTTATTAGATTTTATATTAAATTATGACAGTTTAATTATGAAGTAAAGGTTATGCAGTCACCCTGTCTTATCCTTGTGTTAATCTTCCTGCCTGCTTCTCTGTCTGTCCATGCATCTCTAAGTTCCTTATTATTAGGGGAAGAGTTAATTACTGTTCTGTGATTGGGATAGAACAGACAAATTGATGCAAATTCTGAGGAAAGGAAGCAGAACTTCTGTAGTGAACGCGTTTAGCTAGCTTCTGACTTAATACAGAACTTTCATCTCCTCCTCAGGGTGGGGATCAGCATAGGTTATATGGCGTGAGTTCAAGTGTCATATAGGAAAGTTATGAAGAAAAGGTCAGAAATTTGGAGAAGTTTAGGCTTCACCACTTTACCATGGCTCATAGCTTGCAATGCAGTGTATAATCTTTGGTCTGCTGAAGAGAATTTTTCTTGTGCTTTTTGTAACAGTCATTAATCTCATGTGGGCCAGTGCATATTTTAGCAATGTTCTTTGGTGATGGAGAACTGATAAGTTTAAATTTTGGGGCTCTGTGAAAGATACTCTGTTGAAACCTCTATTTCCTTTGAAAAATTAAGATGTGAACAAGTATGCCAGGCATTCTGATTAAGAGAGTCTAGCAGTGATGTGAACAATTTCTTCTAGCTTTAAAGGCTAATGCCTCTGTCTGTATTTAGAAGCTTGTGGCATATTGCAGTATTTACACTCCCTCTTGCTTCTGTATACAGATGAGGGCACTATCCTATCTGGAATCCAGAATGAATCACCCATCAGCTTCCATGTCACCTAGAGAGGAGGACACTGATACATTGCAGCGTTTATTACACTGTAGTCCACTGTGTATCCATGGCATTTTGAATCATGTGTTCTTGCTCTTCTGTATTAAAACCACCACAGCTTCTTTGGACATATCTGCTCTATTTTTCAACCATCTCACCTTGTCCAGATTTTCTGACCCAATGTGGATCGAAGATTGCTCACCACCTTTTATGATTGCATTGCAGTTCAAGTGGTCTGGTGAGTGCTAAACTATTTTGAGAAAGCTGTGGATATCTGTACATTCAGTATCAGGTTCACCAAAATAGTGATAATATCTGGATTTGTTGCTCTTGACACAAGGGAGATTTGAAAAGTAAAAATCAAGTCCTGACTTGATTTCAGTGCATTAAATTACTACTTAATCATGCCTCTTCTGAAGAATAACAAGCTACAGTATATCATCAGTGTTCTTCAGCGAAATACAGTCCAGAAACCACTCAAGTAGAATCAAATGTGAAAATGAGAGAAATGGGATCATGTTATTTTACATAAAAGAATAAAAGACCCCCCAGGACAGAAAGCCAAGAACATGTAGCTGTTGCCTTTTGTGGGTGTGTCAGCATCCACAGAGTGGCAAACAGAGGCTAGATGGGAAGGAGAGGAAGTACCATCTACAATAAAAAATCCCACAAGAGATTTTGAGGAAGACAATCTTTTTTTCATATTTTTTGCCAATCTGATATTAACTGTTAGTGACTGTGTTTCAGGAGTTGTCTGGTACTTTGAGGCACTGGTGAGTATTTTGTGCATTTGTGTCATATATTGGGCATTCAGAGAGTTTGCCACTGATAGATGCTAGAAAGAATCATCTCCGTGTGTCCACTGTCTTATTTACAGGTAGAAGCTATTGAATATTTTTTGTTCTTTGTCCAGTGCTCCTGCTACCTGTAAACACTTTCATCTTCATAATTCTGCCCTTTCATAATTTCCAAATGTACAGGTTAGACTAAAAAGTGGCTTTATGTTTTGAGCTGGGCCCCCTTTAAATGTCAAAAAAGAAGCTAAAAATGGAGTAGCTCTACGCAAATAAAAATATCCTTTATAAAAGATAAGAAATTAAAGGACTACTGAGAAACATTTAAGCCAGCTGTCACATATCAGATAATGCCATTTCACAGAACTCGAAGACAATAAGCATAATTTTCCTGGAAGTGAAGTAGCATAGTCACACTCTCTTTCAGTGGAGAACAGGATAAAAAAATGAAAAAAAGGTACTTGGCTTTTCTTCTGCTGAAGCCTTTGTGTAATTCATTAAGCAACCCTCATCTAAAATTATAGTGTAGGGCATTTGCTGATGTTTTCCTGACCCAATGAAAACATAAAGAGTTACTAAACCCAGGTGGCCATTAACTCTCCTGTTAATGCTCCCAGCTGATTCATGTTGTCTATTATACCCGATTGGATTTGGCTTTCCTGAGCCATTAAAGCCTCTGAGTTCCTCCTATGGAGGATATGTTTCTTTTGGTTTGTTCTAAGAGTCAGGCTTATATGCTTTCTGTCCAGTCTGGACCTGTGGTTTCACCTGGAGAAATACCCTATTTCAACCACTCCTGCAAAGACTGCGTTCAAAATGCAGATTTCTTCCACAGGATGGTTAAAAATCCATTCTTCTGTTACCAAAGGAATAAAAGAGATGATAATAAAAATGGTTACAGAGTTCATAAACATTCTGATGGTCCTGAATATTGGGGAGTTTTGTTTCATCTTTACAGAATGATTGTACAGCAGTACAGATTGCACATACTGCTTTTTAATTAGGTTCTTGCTGTATCTGCATACCATTGCGGCCTTGTGGACAGTATATAAATTATAAGAATAATGTTATAGCAAGTCAAACACAAGTCACATTTCTCCATTTATCAGTCTTTTTCTAATTAGATTTTCATGGACTAATCTAATGTTCAAAATCCATATTTTATGCTTAAACTTGAATAATATTAAAATAACTGTTAGAAGTTGCAACTTATGATAAATTCACTACAGGGAAGTGCAAGAAAATTTAAAAAAATTTTTTTTGCCTTTAGAGTCACTTTTGGAACATTCACCTCTATCCTTAGAGATGACATGTCTGTGGATTGATCCCAGTGGTCAATCATCTGCCATAACCACAACACAGAAAGCGGCTGGTCTGTCAACGTTTCCATAGACTTGCCTGGCAGCTGGGCAATAACTAAGTTGGTTCTTGCTTTTTAGAGTGTGTGTGGAACAATTATGAAGTGTAATTGCAGAAGAATAAAACTGGAGTTACCTGTACTGTATTGTAAAACCTGATTTTCTTTCTGTTAAAGCAGCAAATTTTTCTAACTTGCAACTCTACTTATTTTTTTTTTCAGACATGGAGATGACTTGATTGTGACACCATTTGCTCAGGTAGGAACAGCTTTGTCATATTTCTCACAGGGCTTTGTAATTTAAAGACAAAATGGCCAAACGAGTTCTTTTCTGTTGTTGATATTATATATGTTTGCCTGAAACAAGAAAAGTGTTTCAACAGAAATTCATAAACCTCCCACTCTGTTAACTATACCTCTTTTTCTTAGCACTTTTTGAATATCTGAATAGTTGAAGTGCAACAGCACAACAAACACCTTTGATCTCTTCCAAATACACTAGCAGGCAGTCATGATTAAGACAAATCTATGATTCCTGTTATTCTGGTGTTTTTCTAATTACAATTTCTCCACTTGAACATATTTTATGAATTAAGTACAATGAGATTTTTAGACATGAGATAAATTTTACCCAGAACACTTATGTTCCCTTACAAAACCAGGCACATTTTTTATATTCAGATTCTGGTTTATAAAATACCAGTTCAAAATTCTTTATAATTCAGATTAAAAAGCCACAGTTTTTCACAAGAGAGCTTCCTTATAAAATATGAAAAATTAACATTGCTTTTTCTTGAGCCGATGATGATGGGTTTTACTCCAAAACAGATAGGAATTAAAGTCCAATTTCTGTATGAAATCATATGTGATTGAAGATGAATGGAAAGAGAAAGGTTGAGTCACAGAGCAGTGCCAAATAAGAATATTATAAGAATATAATATACATTATAGATAACATATTTAATATATAATGTCTAATTTATAATATGATATATATCATATGTCATACATATATAATATACATGCCGGGTATAAACAC
The DNA here is from genome assembly GCA_014549065.1 of Cardinalis cardinalis. NCBI lineage: Eukaryota > Metazoa > Chordata > Aves > Passeriformes > Cardinalidae > Cardinalis > Cardinalis cardinalis. Next base: position 4,815,376 of record JACDOX010000043.1, on the reverse strand, counting down.
ATGTGGCAGCTTCAGCCGCCCTATGCATGTTGCTTTGGTCAAATAATAAGCTGTTAAAAGAATATTAATTAAATACTTTATTATATATTCAATTATATTGTGGAAAGATTCAGTGTTTATAAGACTTAATCAAGTCCTTGTTATGAGTAAAAGCATCATCTTTTACTAGCAGAAAAGATATTAAGCAAGGGCCTTTTATAAAACACTTTGAAATCTCCATTGTATCCTGAATATGCAAATTTGATGACATATTTAATTGGTTTAAATCCATGCTGAATTAAAAATAAGTCACTTTGCTTCCTGATTTTTCGAAAGAAAAACATAACACATTAATACTATTTAGTTAGTCAAAACTATTTTTTATTATCTTAACTTTGGAAATTACCTCCAATGGCTTGACCACTGCCAGTCATTGCTAGTTCATTACTTTTTGTTACAAACTTCCATAAATTTATTATTTTTTCTTTGGTTTTCTACTCACTTCCTACCTCCTGCATACATTTAAGGTGCTATGAAAAGAGGGTTGTGCATTCCTCTACCCAGATCTCTGAAACCCATCTTCCCATTGCTGCTTTTGTTATTCTTCAGATGGGTTCACCAGGAACCAAAGCCCAGTCTGGGCTGAGAAAAAAAAAAAAAGGTCTACTTGTGCAAAGATATATCAGTGATTATTGTTGCTGCTTTCTCCCATTTCCAGCCCAGCTCCAATAAACTCATGGTTCCTCTCTGACATCAGCTGAACCACCTCTCCCCTGACAGAGAGGTTCACCTTTTCACCGTCACATGGCGCAAAATCTTTTGCATGTTACCCAGCTGCCTTCAGAAGAGAGTGCCTATGTCACTTATAACACAAAGACAGTCCACTGCATTCACTGTCTGCTATCTTGCATGAATTTAAGTCCAGAAAGGAAGCAGTTCATCCATGTTGTCTTCCCCAATGCATAAAGCTTGTAAGAGTCTGCCGACTTTTCTTGCATTCTCAGGGGATAACTTCCCCTGGCCTTCTGCACTGAGTCTGTAAATCAACTGTGCCTCTTAGAGGAGACACTTCTACTTTTTTACTTTTCCTTGCAGTCTAGACAATCTCATTCCCTTTGTCCTTTGGAGTTTATGGGGACTGAACTGCAAATAAAGATTTTGTAATTATTTCTTATGCCTGAAGTATTAGGGTTGAATGGGCTATTATCTTCCAGACTCAAATGCTTTTCTTGTTATTTTAAAGAAATAAGGGGAATTATGTAAAAAAATTTCCTCCCCTGCAAGTCAGCCTTACTTCAGTCAGAAAATTATTTGTTTATGAGGGGAACAAAAAATAGAGGTAAACTACTGCCTTTGTATTACAGACATATTATTGTTAAATAATAGCCAAAGATTCCAGACTAACCTGCTCGGGAAACCTTTTACAGTGGTTTTGCAACGTGCTTTCCATTTTCTTTCAGCACAGTGGAGCAGAGATAGATCAGTCTCACTTATGCAGAAATTGATACTGAAACCACTTTTTTTGTTCCAGGTTCTGGCCAGCCTGCGTACTGTCCGGAATAACTTTGCTGCATTAACCAATTTACAAGACCGGGCTCCCAGCAAGTGAGTGTCATTTTTTGGCCACTGAACTTTTTGCAGCGATACTTTTTTTATGTAAGCTAAGAAGACCAATATGAGTTATAGATTTCAGTCTGTACCACCAAACCTGCATAAATCAATTATGAGGAATAAGTTTATTAATCCCCTAAATATGTTATAGTTGGTGGCTGAGACAATTGCCTTCTAATTGATCTTGCAGTTGTGGTCCTTGCATAAACTTGGAGTAGGTTTTTTCATCTTATGTGATTTTAGATAAAGTAGTCATATGTCTAAGATCATGCAGAGATGACCATTTGGGCACAGCCTGAGTATTGCAAATGAAACAGAGTGAGCAGAAGCTGCACTCACTGAGATCTGATTGCATGGTCTGAACCTAGAACTCTACTTCACTCATTCAAGGTAGTGATACCCTACCTATCCACAGTAGTTCATAACTATAAATTAGGCAGCATAAATATGGTCTCTCTCCAGTCATGTTACAGCATCACAGTCAACACTAATGTTGGTTATACTGGCAAATGTAGTGAAGTCATTTCCCTCACTGAAAGCATGCATCGTGAAATGTAGAAGTAATTATCATTTCAAAGAAAAGAATGTCTTTGTATATGTTTATAAGTCACATTTCAAACTGTGTATTTGCTCTAGATGTGATTAGGCAGGCTTTTAATAAACCTGTAAGTTCCTAAAATATTCCTGTTCTGGAGCTCCCAAATAAATTCCCAGGTAATGTATTTTCTGTTGTATTGTTCAAGAATTCAGCCATCAGTGAATTTTTCAAGCTTAAACCTTTTTTCATTTCCTTTTTCATAGAAGATCACCAATGTGTAGCCAACCATCTATTAACAAAGCAACCATAACAGGTAAGAATAATTTATTTATAAAAACCATCTAACTAAAAAATGCATTTTATAATAGTAAATATATATTTTGCTTCATATACTTATATTGCTTCGTATCCTTATATTCGTTTTATTAATGAGGTTTTGTGGTTTTGAGTCACATAGTGACTCAAATTGGTGACTTATAGTGTTCAGTCCTCTTAACTTCTGATTTCTATTTTATTATTCCAGTTTTAATTCAAGTTCTTTCCCAATTCTTTTTCCTTATATACCAGTGTGTGACCATGTCATGAATAAATTAAGTAGTAACTTTTTACAAAGAAATCTAGTAGAAAAAAATGGATATGAGGAATCCGTTCATCTTCCTTTTTGGGACATAGAGTTCTGTAGCTATGCAGGCACAAAGTCTTCACTTTAAAAGTGCTTATGCTATGAGGAGAAATGTTCAAAACTGAATTTTCTGATTTAGAATCGTAAATTCTATTTTTATAAAATTTGTATGAGAAAGAAATTTCCTTTTAAGAGATAGTATTATTTCTAAGGAAACATTGACTTAAAAACAAGACATGCAATGTAAATGACATTAATGTTTTGGAAAATTTTACCCCACACTACTTTTGGTAATTTTGATGACAACTTTGTCTTGGATGTCTTTATGGAAATACACTTTGTATACCCCGTATTTTTTACAACATATGAATTCACAACTTACACTGTGTAATTTTCTGGGTGTTACTTTCTCTATTGTGTTCTGTCAGAGCGAAAGAGCATTTGCATTTCTTCTTGATGAAAGTATACAGACACTTACTAAACAGGCAAATTATCATTTAAACCACAACCAGAAATGCAATTTTCTGTAATTTTCAAAATACCTCATCTTTTTAATTGAATTATACATTTGTATCTCTAAGAAAAAAATGGTACATCAGCAATTTTGAGGAGCAATGTAGCTTTTCAATGTTCAATAGTTTCTGCCTTTAGGATCTGGAATGTGTTAAAATCAATGGGTTTTTTCAGCTAACCTCTCACCTTAAAAGGACCTGGTCTTGGCAGTTCTTTACAGTTTTATTCTCCTAGGAGCTCATACAATATGAACATTTGTGTGTAGGGCTCATCAGGAGACAGAAGGTCATGTGTTTAAATCTATGCTATAAACAGAAAGGCAGTTAGTTAAATAATAGTAAGAAGATATATCTATACATGTAAACCAATTATATTAATGCTCCTTTGTTAATATTTCTTGAAGAAGTAATTCTGAGCATTAGTTTCAGATTGCTCTCTATAAACCATTTCAGTTACGAATATTATATCTATTTTTGATTTTGTGATTTGTCTCATAGCAGAGTAATCCAGAAATATGTTAACTGGAGACAGAGATACTCAAATATAGGGCTCTTTCTTTAACTCCAAGGCACTAACTTTAGAAAACATAGGGAAATTCATGACAGTAAAAGAAAATCATTTCCAGAAGAGATGATGTGCATGCCAGTGAACACTACCTTACATGCTCTCCCACAGCTATTTGCCTGAGGTCAACTTCTTTTCTCCAGCAGGAGAAGCTGTTCAGACAGCAGGACCCAAGACACTCTCTGTGGGAAGATGCTGTTGCTCTTTTTAAATTCTCCCTGATCTGAAGGTTTCCATTCAGTTAATCCTCATAGTGAACTCTACATGTCAGCCATAAATCATCTGATATTTTAAAGTTTAGAAATAAAGTACCACAGTCAGCTCTCCAATTAATCTAGAAAATTCTTTGTTTGCCAATAAATTCAAAGGCAGCAAGAAAAGGCAAAGAATACTAAGGAAAATTTAGTCTAATTTAATTTAGTCTGATTTCTCAGAGATGCTGCTGGAATTTCTGTGCCCAAATTATGCACTATACTGGATGATCTGAAGCCTGTGTGTGCTGGATATAAGTTGTTGAAAGACTTTAATGATATAACAAAAATATTAAGCCACTATAAAGCATGAAAATGGCTACAATTCATTTTGGCTATTGAATGGAAATTGAGGCTGGATACTATTTTACATGAAAGGGTTTGCCCGTTCTTAGTTATAAGCTGGTTTTTGATATTTCCATGGCAACAAATTTCATGACATCAGTGCAGAAATATGCATAGATTTGTTCTTGGGGCCTATAGAATCCTAGTGAAATGTCTTAACAGCAGTATTTTAAGAAGGAAGATTAAAAACACTTCTGCTATAATTCACAGAATAATTGAAAGCCCTTTCACATGCTACTAAGTTTTTTGAATTTTTTGTGGGGAACATACAAAATGTGTCTTATAGAGATCCTTCCTGCTGAGAAATCCTCCTGGTTTTGCTGTTCTCAGAATTTGTGTCTTGGAGTGTCCAGAAAAATACACCAGCTAGGGTAGCCCCCCATCATGTCATCCAGATGGCTCAGCTTGCAATCTCAGCAAGAACTTACTGGCGAGGTAGCAATCTAGGTGACTGGAGGGCACAGTGCCACTCAGCTATATTGACGATAAATCAGAAAACAGACACATAAGATGGAGATTTTATGTTGCTAAAGACATGTCTCTGGGAAGATTCTGAGGAAAGAGATGATCACAGAAGGGAACTACTATAGAAGATATGGGGGTATCAACAAAGGAAATATGAAAAGCAATCTGGTAAAGCCAAGCAACTAAAAAAGGAAGAGCAAAATTCTCTCATTTGCTATTTTAAGAATTCACCATGAGTCATAAATCTGTGGCAGCATACCTTAGCAAAAAAGTAAGAAACTATGATATTGAGAAGTGAAGCAGCACAGGAAACATCTGTTCAAATTCTTAGAAGCAATAGTCACCATGGTAGCCTTAAAATTTATGGTGATTTTCCAATGTAAATATATAACAGTTGTGATCAAAATAAAGTATTTTCTATTCAGTATATCCACATGAATCCTTATTGGAAACTGTGTTGAGAGAAGCTAATGAATATCAATGACATGCTCATTTTCAGACAGCTATGCTATAGTGTGCTGAGTGTTCCTTTTGCAGAAAAATTAGGGGGCAGGACGTAGGAGCTTTTAATGTAACAATAGAATTTCAAGATTATACTTTTCATACTTTCTTTAAACACTAGGATGTAAATATCAGTTTTAACTATAGTCAGTGTGAATAAGCAGAGATGAAAACTTACTTCTGTTAAACATCTTCAAAAGGCTATGGTTTCCTACAAATGCCATCTCTGTCTCATGACTATGACCAGCCTGGAATAACAGGGTTTTCTGAACAGCTCTCTCATGCTTGGTGTTCTGTACTTCAACCAAAAGAGAGGTTTCTCTCACTATGAATCATATTTTCTGATGTTTCATTTCAAACTGACAGTAATTCTCTTAGCACAACCAGTGAAATACAAATATTTTGTTTTCAAAACAAAGAAACTATCTGTGACTCAAGGATTGAGCTTACCATTTTTATTCTACAATTCTGTCCACTCATCCAGTCCACACTTCCAGAGTTTGCTTTTGATGATACTGTGAGAGACAGTGTGGAAGGCCTTGCTGAAGTCATTGCATGAGGTCTCACCTGGCGTACTGCACCTAGATCTGGGCCCTCTAGCATAAGAAAGACTTTTACCTGCTTGAGCCAGTCCAGAGGAAGCCATGATCAGGGATAATCAGAGAGCCAGTCCAGAGGAAGCGATGATCAGGGATGATCAGAGAGAGCTGGAGCACCTCTCCTGTGAGGACAGGCTGAGGTACTTGCGTTGTTCTGTTCAGAGAAGTGGAGGGTGATCTTACATAAGTGAGGTCAAGTACTAGCCTTCAAGTAGATAAAGGGGCCTACAGGAAAGCTGAAGAGGGACTCTTTACAAGTGTTTGTCATGATAGGACAAGTGGAAATGTTTTTAAGCTGAAAGAGGGCAGATTTACAGTAGACATTAGGAAGAAATTCTGAGGGTGGCGAGGCCCTGGAACACGATGCCCAGAGAAGATCTGAATGCTCCATCCCTGGATGGAAATGTTTGAGCAGGGGCTCTGAGCAACCTGGTCTGGTGGAAGGTGTTGAAATTAGATGGTCTTTAAAGTCTTTTACAACCCAAACCACTTTATGATTCTATGAATTCTAATAGTAGAGAAAAATAAATATTTATATTTTGCAGTTCAGACCATATTTAGATTTAGCTTCCATTAAAATTCCTCCATCTGACCCATAAAGTTCCATAGCCAAGTAGTAATGCAGATATTGGTTTTATCTAGCTTCAGCCATCTCCTTTTTGCAAAACAAGCTCACAATTTTTCCAAGTGTTTGAATATAGTACTGCTAATCATGAGCTTTAGTGAAGTTGAACAATTCTAGTGGAATTGAACCAGTTCCCCACCATTATTGTGAAAAGACCTTTCAAGTGATCTGTATATTGTTTTCAGTAATATTTTTTGTAAATAGGACAGATTTGGAAAACAGCCATATTTATATCAGGTACTCTTTTCAGTTAATTATTAAAAGTCTTTAGGTAGGTCATGATCACCAAACAGAGAGTTATCTCACTTATGGCCTTGTTAGCCAAAACACAAACAAAATCATATTGCTTTGTGAGATACAGGGCACAAATTACATTGAGACTGAAATTCATTCATACATCCCCTGAGCCATAGGAAGTAAGGTATGTAGCTAACAGGTAAGGCATCAGAGAGCCTGCGGTCAGCTCCCCACCCAGACCTTCAAAGTAATTTCCTCATCTTTGGGGCTGAATTAGCAGCTTTATCCCTTGCACATGCGGAGTTTGTGAGCATTTGATTTTAATAAATGGAATCCATATTTGCTTGCATTCAGAAAAAAAATTTTCAGTGTCATAGCTGGTGAAGTACTTTTGTGTGCTACAATTTTAAAAAACAGCTGCTTAAATGGAGTCATTTAGTAAACTTTTTTTTTCCTTTTAAAAATTGTTGTCTCCAGGTAGGCCCCATTAGTTTAGGGAAGAGGCTGTTGTTAACAGGGTGGAACTGTGAAGGCTTGCTGAATGCACTCTTCATCTTGATTTGTAGAGTTTTAATTAATGTCGCAAAAGTTTTCTAACCCAAAGGCTTCAAATGAAATCTATATGTAGGGCTCTTTTAGGGTGAGTGGGTTTGCAGAACAGTGATTAACCTTAAGGCAGAACAGCAGGAAGAGGACTGACATGGCCATGAACCAGATAAGCTGTTCGTGTATCATCTCACATTCAAGGAAGTGAATAAAACCAGGGCACAAAATAGACACTCTCTATGTTTGAATAGTGCTCTTCAACACTGATACCTGATAGGCAAATATGCAAGCTTTCATAAAACAGAAAGTTAAACAAAGAAATATATGTCATAGTTTATGAGATTCCTGGCAGGAATGCCCATGTAATTAAAAATAACCACTTGAAAAAAAAATAGGAAATAAAAGGAGATGTTTTTCAGTTAGTAAAAAACAACACTCGGCTCTTGTGTATGAATTCAATTTTTCAACAGTCTGTTTCAGTGGAAATATGTGGTGGTTGTTAAAGTGCATAGAGACTGGAACCCATGGTAGAGCTGACCTTTGCTTTTTATCTTTGTCCAGCACTTCAGGTTACTTTTCAGAAGACTGCAGTGTAGTAGAGCCTTGATTTTGTTTCAGACTCACACATTTTGGAGTTAGACTAGGGATACATTTAAAAAGAAAACATCAGAGGCATTATCAATCTCCATATCAATAATCTGATATGCAACCCCACATAAATATTTGCTTCTTTGGTCTCATACTTTGCTGCACCAGTAAAAGTCCTTATATCACTATTTCACCCAAACTGTACACTTCACTGGAAAGAGAAACAGGGTGACAAGCTTCATGTGCTTCTCCTCCTTTCAGCCTGTGTCCCTTACAGGCACTGTTAGTGTAGCGCAGCAGAAAACTGTACTTGACCCCAGGCTGTATTTATTTCATTCATAGCAACAGAAAAACAACTGGAAAGAGTGAAATGTAGTTTGGTTTTTAAGACAGAGTTGAGAAGAATCAGAAAGAAAAATAGCACTCTTGCCCGTGTCATTTTTCTCCTTTCTATTACAAATGCAGTCCCTTGTCTGATGAATATAGAAAATAAAACTGAAGCAGATGTGGTTTCTGGTATGACTTGGTTGCAGTCTGAGTGTACCTTCTTTTCACATCTTTCATTTCTTATCAGGGACACATTATCACCTGTCCAGTCTAAAAGATTTATTTGAAAGTACATATTTTTTCCTTTAATAGATTACTGAGGAACTGGCCTATTCCAGCCTATTCACTTTCCTGAGCATCCATTTAAAAATTAAGGGCTACATTGAAATCACCCATTAAAGTGCATAAGTTCTGCTTTTATTATATGCAGGTCCCTGAGTAGGGAGCCTGAACACAGCAGTGAATCAGAGTGGCCAGAAGCCATGGTCAGACAACCCTGGAGACAAGTTACAACAAAGCTTCCCTTTTCTGCATTTTCTCCCTGTGGCCTCATGTATTTTGCTTTACATCCTGCAAAATGACTCATCTTCAACTGAAAGGTGTAATTCCAGGTCTGGTGGTAGGAACATCCACTAGTGCCTACTTCACTTTCTTAAGAACTATTGTTAAAAATTTAAAGAATAAGCAGTGCCTAAAATTCAGTCTTCTGCTCTCAGGCCAAAGTTGCAACATATTAATGCAAAAAGACCTCTTTTTTCCAATGTTTGGTCACTCAGCTCAGAAAATCTTTGATAGTGGGAACTGTTCATCTTGGAAACAACTGATTGGCATACAGTCATGTATTCAGACATGCCCCTGTGCTTTATGCTTCCAGGTGGCTCTCTTGGTATCAAATCCCTCTGAACAACCACATGCATTCTTTATGGTCAGGGGAGGCAAGCAGGTGTCTCAGGGAACCCACATGCTCTGCAGAGGCCCTAAACCCCCAAACTGCCTGTGCAAAAGGCAGTGTTAACCAGTGGACATTACTTGAGTTATCCAGTGGACATTACTTGAGTTATCCAGTAGACAATACTTTGGTGTAACAATCTGTGAGAAACACCAGCAGTGGGTGGCCTAGCATAGTCCCAAATATTCTAAAGTATTCTCTACCAGAAGCTTGTCAGGGAAGAGTTGCAGTGAAGATTTTACCAAATTTGACTTTGGGGCTTTGGAGGAATGATGGGAAGCAGTGAAAGAGGCAGTAGTTCTTACTGTCTGTTCTTACTGTTCTCACTTGAAATGTTAAATGTGCCAAGGGTATGACTTTAAAATTTCCTAATCAAACCCAAACCATAGTACTCAGCCAGGTTTTCATAGCTCAATGACTCTTCCTTTCTGTTAATGGAACTTACATTGAAATGTAAGTTCTATTAACAGAAATTGTAATGTAAATATAACAGAAATAAGTAATGTAAAATTTATATTCTTTTGTCATAGTCCTTAATCAGCTCACCATTAAGATTATCTCTACTTGAGTAGAGGCAATCTTGTTTTGTACTAGGAAGCTTTGATTTTATTCCCATTATGGTGATATCCTGAGTTAATGAAGTAGCTGTTGTCACATGTGTATAGTTTGAGTTGTCATGAAATATAAAAAATTATTCCCAAATATTTGCATTCAAATGTTAGCATAAAACTGCCCATCTGATTAATTATTCCTTCTGTACAAAGTATTTTAATTTATTTTCTGTAATGATATTTATATTTGAACATTTAAATTAGATATGAATTTGGACAGATGTTAAGCCAAATAAAAAATACAGATGAGAGACAAAAATTTAGGACCTATCTCTTAAATTGTAAGATATTATGATAAAAATAAAAAGTTTCTTTTCTTAATTGCAATAAGCAAGGCAGAATTATAACCAAGCGAGTAAATTTAGCCACTATGTTGCTTACTACTATACTAAAAAATGCGAATTAAATCAGGAATATATTCCAGAAGTGACTATTGGATTAGCAAGCATTTACAAATTCCCTTTATACCAAGTGCATCACATGCTAATAACTTAGTGCACATACTATAAAAACTATTGACTAATTAGTCTTTAATTTAAGGAGTGCAAAGATGACTAGAATAGAAAGCCTAGGAAGAGGTCTGTGCCATAGAAATGAAGGAGAAAATCAAGCAAGAGTTTCAAAACCTGGAAAGCTGAGCTACCTAATTGTTATCAGCAGGATTTGGGAAGGTCCAACAGATTATATTAGGCAACTAATGGGAAAGAAAATGATATTTGGTTTGGGAGGCGTCTTTAATGTTGTTGTTGTCATTATTGTAGATGTGGTTGGTTTTGCTATTAATATTACTAGGTTTGAACTCTGCTTTTCAAAGGGAAGAAGAAAAACAAGAATTCTGTATAGGTTGATTCTTTTAAATTGGATTGCAGCTAATACAAGCAATGACAAATACTACCTGACACCCAAATTGTGTTTTGTATTCTGCCCTTTCTCTGCCCCATATGTATGTATGATCTATTTCAGCACTTCAACTGCAGAAATGCATTTCTTCTCTGCTGGCTTCCTTTTTTTTCCTCTTTTTGTGTTTTTTGTTTTGTGGGTTTGGGGGTGAATCTCAAAATATTTTTTGCATATCAGATATAATATAAAGAGAATTTGAATCTCATCAAATTTCATCTCATGAATCTCATCACAACCTGATCTGTTTGTTTGAATCTCGTCATTCTTCATACAATCTTCAACTCTGAAAACCTATCCCATAAACGAGGTGAGCAGAGAAGTGTTAGCATTACAGCCATATATGTTTTTGCAGATCGAGGTGGTATTCTCAAAGAGCAAGCAGCTGACTTAGGATGCATATGCCTTTCACATGAGAAAACAACAGTCAAGTGGTTAAACCATATAGTTATCACGTGCTTCTGCTGTTTGGAAATGTATGTTAGCATGTTACCTATCAGCCATATATATTCACTCTATGATATTGTGAAACCCAAGCCTGTTTGCCTTGCTTGTTGATTCTCACAAACAAAAATCTGATGAAATCTGACAGTTTTTGCTTTGCTGAGTAAAATCTGAAACTGCAGCACCAGTTAGTCTTTTACAACACTTTTACAACATTTTCTTTGGTCTAGTGCAGTTCCACCCTCCTTGCAGATTTGTACTCTCTTGACTTCTGTTTTGTGTTTGGTTTATTTCTTCCCTAGAAGGTAGGAGTGGCTGTAAGATATGTTGCAATGAAAAGCCATGGTGTGGGAAGTTACTAGGAAGAAAAAGGCTCCTTGTAGCCTCAGTATGGACTCCAAAAGTGAAGGGCACAATTCTGTTACTCAAATACTATTGTCTAAACATACAAGACAGAGTTGATGCTCAAAGGAATAAATGTTGCTTCAAAAAGTAATATATTTGTGGTAAGACCAGTAGCCAGTTCTACTTTGAAAACTCTTTTCTCCAAAAAAAATGCTAGTCTTCTCTATAAAAAAAGGCAATAAAAATTGCTCATAATTTCCAAGATTGGATTCTATTTCTTGTTGGTTGTTGAAGATTGGTTGTTAAAATAAATAGATATTTCTACTTCATAGTATACATAAATTTATTCATATGTGTTTATTTTTGAAAACTGTATGCATTAATGGTTCTGTGAGATGTCAGTTCTGCAAGCATTATTTCCAATCACAGCTCAATCCTGCAGAGCTGAATTATAAAACGTCTACTATGACCACATTACCTTTGGAAAATAAAAAATGTTTACATAAGTATTCTAAAGACTAAAATTCCATAGAATAAAAGCAAAATATAATAAAAATTTTCTTTAAAAATATAGTTCTTTCAAAGTAACAATTCCAGCAGTCAAAAATACACCATTAAAAAATCCATCTTTCTCATAATAAAATGTAATTAATGTAATTTTTTACATTTGTTCAGCAAGTTGATGGAAAAGGCAGATTACCATTCTACTGTCTGAGTTACTGACTAGCTCCTCATCTGGCAGTGCTTAGACAAGGTTATTTGGAAGCTAGTGTTAATATTTCAGTGCAGGGAAAGAGCTTCCCTAGTGCACTCTCAGGCAGCCTTGTGAATGAGGAGGACTACAGGGCGTATAAATACCTCTCAGCCCATTCTGTTTAGTGAGCAGAACAGAGATGAAGAAGTACAGTGTGACTTTCATCCGCCACAATAAATGCTCAGTGTTAGTAAATCCCCAGGCTAAAGCCCACAGTCTTATAGATTCATGGCTAGCACATTAAAGCTGGTTTACCTATTATTAGATCCCTAGCATCAGTAGCAACATAGCTTTAAATAAAAGTTATCACATATATGAGGACCATACTAGCCACTTTCCTTTCCACAAGACTGCTTCTAGAAGTCCTCAAACTTGTCTCTCCATTGTGTTGCTGGAGAATGGACAGCTACCAGGTGATAGTCAGGATCATTAACAAACCCGCACAGTAAACTAAAGTGTGAGATTTTCATAGAAAAAATTGAATTGTGAATTGGTTTAGCAGAGGAACAGGACTCAGAAATAATGTTCTTGAATTTGTTCACTTCATACAGTCTGTTCTGTTGACTGAGGCTGGAAAGAGAAACTGTCTTTAAAGGGGCAGGTGAGGGCAGAAGGGCTTCTACTTCCTGTATTCTTCTGTAAAGGGTTTCTCCATGAAGCAAATGTTATTCATGATACTAACACTATTGGCCACTATTTCTATCTGGCCATATTTCAACGCTTCAATGTTTGCTTATTGTCATTACAGAAAGTCCTGTAATATGAAAACATGGCTTCAGTGTTACTAACACTTTGGAAATGTGTTAGTAATTCCTATGATGTGGAAATGTTAGCACAACAGACTGCAGTCCACTCCAGCTGTAAATGGGAATGGAATTTCAGTGCTGCTCCCAGGCAAAGAACATGGATCAGTGGTTGTCATTGTGCATGAGTCTGTTAGGTGGATTTATCACAAACACCAAGCAAAAATTTTTGTTTGAGGAAATAAATATCCCCTGGCTACTAATTCTGAGGGGAAAAAAATAACCTGGCTTCTAATTTTTAAATTGTTTTACTTTCAATTTAATATATTGTCATGCCATCCTTAAACACTGTACATATTTACTTTCTATAGGTAATTATCTGCCAGTTCAGTATTCTACTACTTTCATATTGGACTCAAAATCATTAAAAGTTTATTTTTAAAATATACTAATAAGAAGACAACATTTTTAAATTTTATTTGCTCCCATAAGTGCACAGACAAAGAACTTTATATGGTGTAGGGATCATCTTGGCTGCTATATTGATGATCTTAAATGGATTCTACATCCTAGACAAATGAAGTCTTATCACATTTGAAAGAGTTACACAATCAGAATTTTTTATAAGCCTAATCTCAGAAGCCTCCCAATAACTTCTGAATTTCTTTTGACATCTATATGCAAACAAAGACAAATACATTATTTTTCCAGAGCCAGAGACTCTTGGGTTCACAGGCAGTATCAATGGACTTTGCCATAAAACTCGAAATTCAGAGCTGATACTTCCACTGGATCTTAAAACTATTGCATTTAATATAAACAGAATTCAGGGAAAATTGCTTTCCTAGATTCTGTCATTGACCATTATCCATGAATCTTAACCATTTTTTAATAGTATATTTTAATGTGTGGAAATCTGGGTTTCATTTCACTCATTTCTCAGTTACTGCTCTTGGTTTGACTGTCCAGTCTGGAATTGAAGTAACAACCTCAGTGAGTAGAATTTGGTTACATTTCTTTCAGACCTGGCTAAGATTTGACTTAACTTTTTTTGTTTCTCTTTTTCTGTATTTTCACCTCACTAAAAAGGTGGTATGAATGATAGCAGTCCTCTCACAACTCACCACTTAGTAGTATTATAGCTCTTTTCATTGAAGAAGGTGATGGCTGGTTGGTATTTGCACCTTTATTGCTGTGTCTGGAAGAGTGACGACAACAGCAGTCCAATTTTAAAAATTAAGGAATTTAGTCATGGCTTTAGGGAGCTGTCTGTAAATGGATTAAGCCTGGTTGCCTCAAACCATTTTTGACAGTTTTTTCAGTCTTTTTTGAGCAAAGGCCAACTGTAGCTTAATCCTGTTGATGCAGCAGGACAGTTTTATAACACATCTGACCTTCTGAAGAAGAGTCACTATTTTGAAGAACATAGATATAGGACAGGGTCTGTTTTTCTATTTCTTCCCTTACATTGTCTTCATTCTTGTAAGAGACAGCTGCCACCATGATTAAGAATAATATATGACTACCAGATTTTAAAAATGCTGCTAAATTTCCACTCCTTTCTCTTCTAATTTAACCTTTCTGAGCCTATTACTTTCTGTGGAAATTACTCACTTCCTGTAATTGAAAAAAAAAAAAGCATCTGAAATGAGTGATATGCTTACTAGCAGAAAAGGAATATGTATAATTTCTATATGCTTTTTCTATTTCATTATCTGTGCATAAACATCCACTTGAAGAAAAGCTTTCTAAAACAGAAGTGGCAACATTTGTGAAGTGCAGATATTACAATGAAACAAGCAACTCAGAGTGTGTCTACTGCTCTGTCAGTCTGTTATGCTTTGCCTCTGCAAGTCCATCAAAGACTTCCCTCTTTGTGGGCTGAAGTCATAAATAGGACCAGCAGCTGGAATTATTTTGAAAAGTAATGGAGTTTCAAGTATTTTTGCTAGGACTGAACATTTGACTCTCGCTTTTGGGTGGGTGGGAGTGCTAATGATTCATTACATTCACAGTACATCAGTTGCAAACTGTTTGTTAAAATGTATCTGACTGTAAAATCAGAAACAATCCAGGAATTGGTATTACTATGTAAAAGACCTGGGCCTTAAATGATGCTAACACATTTCATTCAAATGATAATTTTGCTTTATATTCAAGGAAATGAACTGGGATAATTTTCTAAAACTGAGTTTGTTGGATTTTGTACATGTGAGTATATATAGAATATGTTGGGGAGGTATAAACAACACTTAAAGTGTTGTTGAAAGTGTTATGAGTAAAGGTTTGGGCAGGAGAGGAAAGCATGTAAGAACAGACATTTTGGGACATTTATAGCAACAACTGATAAGGATACCTGACAATCAGCTTAGTCACATGTTATGAGGTGCACACCAGACTGACACGCTATATGGATGCTGCAGATTTCAGTGTAAGTCCTGTAAGACTTGATGCCATCAAGCCAGTCTCACTAATCACTGTCCTCCTCTCCCACAGTTTCTTCATCACTTCAGGCTTGGAATGTGTTTTATCTCATAAATTCTATGAAGTTCTTTTCCCCTTTTGTTTGCCACAACACAGAGTCAGCAGTTTGATGCAGTATCCTGCCTGCATATCAGTGGCCTTGACATCTTGGCTAACACACACACTTCTTAATGCCTGTTCTTTCCCACGGTTTTCCCAGCATCATCTTGAACATTTGAGCATTGCATCCCTATAGCTTAAATACTTCCTAAGGGATGTCAGGTGTCAAACCCCATCACCCATGGTGCTGAAATAGCCATACGGTGCCAGGTGCTTCTCATCCTCCTGCTGCTGTAGTTAGGTGGGATGCTATCGAAAACAGAGGTGCTAGGTGTGACAGGACACCACCATGGAAGGGGAAACACTCAGCCCCTCCAGGGGTGAACATTTTAGACACTTCGGCTGGAAGCCGCATTGTTCAAGCCTTCAGTGCCTTCAGGAAAACAGCTTTTCCCTGTCTCTCGGCTGAGCTGCTCCCCGTGGTGCCGGCTGCGCGGAGGTCCCGCCGCCTGCTCAGCCCGCGCTCCCCGCGCCTCTCGGCCGATGGCGGGATGCGAGCAGGGTATCCCGAGTACGGGGAGCGCGGCTCGGCCGGCGCCGGGCGCCGCCGGGGCCAGGGCTGGACGGGGCTCGGCCGGCCGGAGGGCACGGCCCGGGGGCTGCGACAGGCGGTGGCACTGGCGGCAGCGGCAGCGGGGGCTGCTCCGTGCCGCTCCTGCGCCGCTGTGCCCGGTGACATTCCCGACAGGACACACATAGCCGGAGCTCGGCCACCGACACGGCCTGCGGCTGGAGCCGAGTTCTTTCGCGTCTGCAATCTGCGTGGTCATGTTTGTGGAACCATGGAACGGTTTGGCTGGAAGGCACCTTAAAGATCATCTTCTTCCAAACCCTCTGCCGTGGGCAGGGACGCCTCGGCTTGGCCAGGCTGTTGACAGCCTTATCCAGCCTGGCCCTGAACACTTTCCTGAGCAACCTGTTCCAGTGCTTCACCATCCCCACAATAAAGAATTTCTTTCCAACTTCTAATGTAAACCTCTCTCCTTTCTGTTTAAAGCTATGCTTGCCCATATAAAATGCACCTCTCCATCTCTCTTGTAAGTTGCCTTTGTGTAAACAAAAGGCACAATAAGGTCTCTTCTCTTTTCAGGCTGAACAATCACAATTACCTTAGCCTTTTATAGTTAGTTGGATTTGTGAGGGAGAGGATTTAGATGCTTCTGTAAATTTGTATTTTGATGGGGAAGAAAACAAAGTCTCTTAATTGGAATCACCTTAAAAATACACTGTGGTGGTAACTGATGTACTTTCATACAATGTAGAAATAATTCTATATTTCCTTGTATAAAAACTATTGAATTAACTAATTAACTACTCTAATTCCTCAATATCCCTATAAAAACATAAAAAATCATTAACAACTTCTCCATAAAGTGTCAAATCAAAATCAGATGTCTGATGTGCTTTTCAACCTACAAATAAATCTCAGTATGTCTTATTCAACCCCATCAAATTTGTAGCTGTTCTGTTTAGTCTTATTTATGGCTTTATTCCTTTTTTTGATGTTTGATATTTCTAGTGTCCCTGCTTCTTAATACATGCTTAAAAATTGTCTTCAAATGAGACAGCATCAGTAGGATGACACTTTTTCTGGTTTAGGCTTTAACTGCACATGAGATACACATGGGGGTATATGTACCTTTCTAAAGACTCTTGCAAGTCTGTGCAATGAGTGAGAATTCTGTTCTTCAAGTCCTAGAGCCATAAATTAGGGTGTTATACAGCAATAGTGTCAGGAAAGAGGCAAATTTCCCTTGTCTAGAACATTAACACGTGATCAAAAAAACTCCTTTCATCCTACATCTAGAAGTCAACAATCTGCTTAGAGGATCTTCCAGCCCTGTATGCCTTTCCCTCCGTTGACTTTAGACATGTCACTGTGATCTCTAAAAATCCCCCTACTAGCAATGTGAAACAGTTCCCATTCTCAGATTTAAAAGCAGATACTTTATGAGACAGTCTAGAAAACATAGCTGAAAGAGACAGTTTGTGCCTAACTGTGGCACTCTATAACTGGATTATAACTGAATGCTGCTTAAATTGGCTAGCTTTTTGTAGCCTTATGGATGTGGACACGAATTCACTTAAATGAAACACTTTTAAACTAATTTCCCAGAGAGCAGTGGTTGCCCTGAAATGAGAATGCCCCTGTTTGCTGAGTACACATCAGCCGTTGTAAAACACTCTTGGCTTGCTTAGCTCCTATTTAATTTTCCTAGTTACTTTTATAGTTTTCTTCAGCCTAAGCCTATGCATCATATATACTGTGTATTAATATCATATCTATTTGCGTGGTAATCCATAAAAAAGAGAATTATGCATTAAAAGAGAGAGAGAGAGAAAGTGAGATAGAATTTACGGTAATACTTTCTGTATTTCTCCAAAGGGATTTTCCAAATCCCTTTCATGACAAATTTCCTGCATTTAGATACTGTGCTTCATGAAATAACTTGGCTAAGGACAATGCAAGTGTTATTACTTGTAGTCCTTTATTTGGTGCTTGACCTGAATTCATTCACCATATAAAATCCTTAGACTATATCAGAACTATTTAAATGTACTTGTAAAAGGAGCTTTATTGTAATTGAGCTGTCCTTGAAATAAGCTGAGTGACTCTATCTTGTATTGTAACATTTATCATGTGAATTATTGAATTAGATAGCTGTTATCATTATTTAGATTAGTTATCTAGTAGCTGTTATTATTATAAATATTCATTGGTATTTTTTATCTTTTGCATTTCTGATTAATTTGCTTAAAATATCATAATGAAGAACTTTAATATTATCAATATCACAAAGGTATAGGATCTACAAGAATTGGAAGTGGTTCTGTTTGCATCACTTCATGTAATAAAATTTACGTTATTAATATACAAGTAGTCCGTATAGTGTGGCCTTATCAATTTAACTGGAAAGTACATACTGTAAGAAAGACACAAGTCACAGAGGTCTGATTGTGTTTCCTAGGACTAGCCATCCAGCACTGATGTATTTTACAACATATCAGTTCTTTCTAGTGGTCTTTCTCAGTCCAGCCTGAGCTGTTGTGTGAAGTGATTGCTGTTCTGCACAGTGCCCATGGCACAATCACCTTCAGGGAAGCTTGCTCGGGAGATTTCTTGCAACTGGTGCTTCTTGCAAACATCCTGGATATTCTCATGATGCAACACCTCTGGTATCAATGATGTTTTGAAAGACAATAGCACAATAGTGTTTTGCTACCTTTCACAATCAGAATCTTAGAAAAACACTCAGTTTTTCTTAAGGAATTAACACTTTCAGATTTACTTGTTTTTAAAAGAAGAAAATACTGGGAAAGAAAATTGTTGATATAGTCATCTTTGGAAAATAATGAGCACATATATAATTTCTGTACACTTTGCCCCCCACCATTTCTGTCCTGTGCAGCTTTTTAAATCTAGAACAAAGTTAACACTTAACATGAACATCCTAGAAGATTTCATTTTAAATCTGGATGTTGACTATTCATCCTCTGTTACGCAATCCAAGGTAGTAATGCAGTAACAGAAGCAGTGAAGTTAGCTGGACCTTCTGCGTGAAAACCTCAAAATACTAAGGATGTTGGGCAGACATATTTATGTCACCTGATTATAACTTGCAGTGTCAGGACTAACTCATTCCAGCTAAAGTCTGAAAAACAGTAAATATTTTATTATTGGAAGAATTTACTAGTTGCAGGTAATCAACTTTTTAGCATAGGATTTTTCAGTATCTCTGAAGGTGTTTGAGTCCACACTCTGATGTTTTTGATTTTTGGCATCACTGATTTAATAACAAGGGAAGTGTCCTTTTTTGTTGTCAGTACCACTGTACCAGTTAGCATCTCCAGACCTACAGCTCCAGACCTAGATGAGAGGTTGTACTGATAAGCTATAGCTGCTGGTCTGTGTCTCAAAGAGGTTTTTATTATTATTAGAATGTAAAGGAAGAAGGCTATAGATGGGTAGATTCGGAAGAAAGGAATGATGGAAGTATGAAGCAAAAATTCACTTTGATGGCATTATTTGGTATGAGAGGTGGTCAATGCAAACCAGCAGCAGTCTTCATTTTGGCAGTTTTAAATACATAACAGCAATTGGAACACGGGGGCATCATTTCAGTGAGGATGGTTTAGCCTTGCTAACATAAAGACAAGATCCTGCATGTGTGAAATTGCAGTAGAACTGCAAACGTCACAGTTTAAAGGAGAAGGGACCAGATAAATAATGTCTCAGGACTGAGTTAGGAATGAGATTGAAAGACAGCTTGTAAAGTGCTTAAACCCTAATGCAAATGGCTAATTTTTGGCATATTAGAAAAGACATAGCCATAGGAGGGGTGTTATGAATTATGTGAACATACAGAGACTGAGCTAGTTAGGGAGATCAGGTCTTTATTAATGTTTTCACAAAGTTTTAAAACTGTTCAGTTGTCTATTTTCTTGGTGAAAGTTATGGCCAAGGTCGTGCCAATTGCCAGACCCTGCTGCCATGAAGCACCTGCTGGGTGTATTCTTACTCAAGCCCTGAAATTGTTTCTAAGAAGTATCTAATAAACATGTTTCTTTGTACCTTAATGATGCTTTTGTTACTTTTACTGGAATTGCATTGATGTTTACAGGTCTCCTACTGATCAGGTTAACACATGTAATAGCTCATAAGAGGAGCTATTTATTTTCTAGATTTGCCTGTGCAAGCCTGAACTATTAGGTTCTGCAAATCGATGCTAACAACGTGAAAAGAAAAAGCAGCAGGCTTTAAAGCATAAAATAAGTTACACTTAATCAATATAAACAATAAAATCTAGAGTCTTTTGGGCAATATTTTGAGAAAAATTAGAAAGGCCATGCCTCATAGTTAGCCAGATGTACAATTTAAAGTTCTTTGTTGACTTTGTTTAAAGATAATAATGGATAGACCTGTGCTCTTATTAAATAGCTCTGACTTGGAATTCAAGGAAACTCTAAGAATAAAACTGCATGTTTAATGTTTATTTGTGACTTCTGATAGTTAAACACAGGAATTCCTTGTAAATCATTATGTAAATCATTTTTCATAATATCCAAAAAGAGAAATAATAGCTAAATGGGGTATGAAATAAAAGCAAAGTATACAGGTTGTGTAAGCATATTCAGTGAAATAATGGAATAGCTCAGGAAATGTTCAACAATAAAAAACCATTAGGCATCCATGAAGGTTGTTATAGAGAGTTTTTTAAAGGTCATGCTTGCATTTAACTTGGTGATAAAGGAATAAACTACTTTTCCTAGGTACTTTATCTGAACATCAACAACACAGCTGGAAAAAAACCATAAAATCAATAACATCTTTTTGTCTCATTGACATTATGTGCATAGAGCTACATTAACTGTACCAAAAATATCCCTTTTGTGTCGGTGAGTTCCAACAGACAAAGAGGAAGAAAGAAATTAACATGCTGCCACTTACAGAGTAATAGCTTAAAAAAATAATAACCATCTTGCCCTGGGTACTGCATTTAATTTAATTCTATTTTATTGGAAAGACACAGTCCTTTCTTGTGGACTTTGGACAAAAATGCCTCACTTTTCTGCCTGTACCTTGTTTTCTTCAGGCCTGACATCATACTGCAAGATGACATCACTGCAAAGCCCTAATTTAAATTTTAGGTGCTTTACATTTGTTTACATTTCAACTTGGCATTCTCTTTGAAGTCTATTGACATCTATTATCCCTTACTCTTTCAACCTTCTTACTACAGGATGTTGGCTGACATTATTACTTACCTCATTAGTGTTGTAGTAGCTGTTATGGGATTTCAAATTTTAATTATATTGCAGTATGCACTGCTCTGTTAGGAATCTTTCACACAATGAAGGAGGTACCACATGGAATCAGAAAAGTACATTTGTTGTATATTTTATCTTTGTTTAATTAGTCTGACTGACAAATAAAAAATAACCTTCTGAGAAAAGATTATTTGAACATCACCAGACTGGAGTGCAGGAACTTGAAGAATACTTTATATTTCTTTGATGAGAATTTATACTTCAGTCTTTCATTAAAAAAAAAAAAGATTAAATAATGGAAGTTAAAATAATTTTTAAAGGATATTCATAATTGAGGCAAAGGGGACATTACTGTTAAACTTGGCTACACACTGTTCATGGATGTTCATGGAGATTTGCAATTAATGTGTAAGTAAAGGAGTCTTATATAGACAATGCTCTTGGGCATTGTGGGGTTTTTGGGGAATGGTGCTGTGCATGGCCAGTAGTGGGACTTGATGATTTTTGTGGGTTCTTTCTCCTCAGCTTATTCTCTGCTTCTGTGATTCTGATTTAGAAAGATGTGGCAGGGCACACTGAATTTACATGTGCAAATGCACAGTGATAAACAACACTTTGGTCTTAAATCTTTAAATGAAAGTGTGGAGAACAGGTTTTTACATCTCACCACTGACTATCTTTATGCACTTTGTTGCCGTGGATGTCATGAATTTGGGTGAGTGATTCAGAATGTTTATGCATATTAGAGACTTTCATAGAGTGTCCTTACACCAGTCTATTTAAAGTGATTAAAAATGTCAATCTAGGAAGGCTGTGAAGTGCTTCTCAATAGGTATTTGTCAAGTAGAACAGGGCAGTGAAATCCGTTGTACTTTATATGTAGGGAGTATAGACCTTTATATGTAGGGAGTATAAACATATGTCTATGTGAAAAGCAAAAAGAAAGCAAAGTAAGAAAATTATAAATTCAGTGCTGAATTTTGGGAGCAGCTTAGGGCTGTTAAAGATATTAACTGAATTATTTGCCTCTAAAATAGTAAACAGAAGTAATCAAAATTATTTTAAATCATTAAGCCAAAACTGCTCTCATTTATCTTAAAGTAGGAGAGAAAATATAAGTGAAGGGCAAATTAACCTTAGTCTTTTTTAGGACACCACCAAGTGTGAGGATCTAAGGAGATACCCCATTGCTGCACTCATTTGTGGGAATAATGATGTCAGATACAGTGGTACTGAGCTCACCATAACAACCTTTTCCTTTTGGGTAACAGTTGTCTGTAAATTTCCAAAAAAATTTCAAATATGAGCTACTAATCACACAGAATGTGCTTTAGCTATATATTAGGACTGAATAATTTTGGGAATTTGTTGTAGGATGATAAAAGTTTCTATTTCCAGCTACATAAATCAGGACTAGTTTCAGTAGGTAGGAGGTTCATTTGTGGTGGATTAAGTAAATACAATCCTTGGTTCCAAGAAACACTTTTGTTTTGGACTTGTCCTTCAGTGTTGAGTAGTGTGCTCTTATCCCCATCCAAAAGTTCATACCTGCTTAAGTGACATATTATAAAATATCTTTTTATATTTAAATATTTCTAAAAGTGTAGCAAACATAAGGAATTTTGCTGAAATAAGTTTAATCTATTTCTGGTGGAATGATAATTTAGAATTTAAAAGAAATATGACAGAATTGTCTGATTTCTAGCACTCGAAATTTCTCCATAGAACAACAGAGAGAAAAATTCCTTTAGGAATACACTTCCCTCAGCATATTCTTCCTCTGTCACATTGTGGCTGCCACATGGATGCCCAAACATCTCAGGACTTCTGTTGTGTGGATGATGTTTGAAAATATTACCAGCTGATGTCCTTTTCTTCCTAGTAATAAGTTTCATTTTCTGACAGAGTTAATTGCACAGCCCTCCTTGTCATGTTAAACAATGTGGCAACAATGGGGGTTTTTTTTGGTTTGCCCAACCTTTGCTTTTTTTTATTCAGACCTGATGCAGGATTCATGGCTGATGACTGTATTGTAAACCACTAATTCTATTTGTACCAACAAATCGTGACCTTTGTTAGCACACAGCCACCCACAAGTATACCAAATTCCACTTGAATGCTGGGGAGATTGCATTTCTTCTCACATTCTCTTCTGTCATGAATTTCTTCTTCCACCTAACTGCTTTGCTAATAGTAAAATTTTTCTTATGATAAGCAAGAAAATCTTATATTTTTAGATTTGCTTCCCTAGCAGACTCAACCAGAAACTTCCTATATTTTTATTTATTGCACCAGATATAAGTGGAACACTTGCTCCCTTCCCAAGCGTAACATTTTGCTCTTTTGGATGCACTGAGGACTGTCATTCAAGTGTCACAGCCCTTGGTGGTGTGGTGTTATGGAACACTTGAGTTAGACATGTCTTTTATTTTCTCTGAGAGCTTGCTATCACTACTATATTAACTTTAGCTGCAAGTCATATTTTGCCCCAAAATTATTCTCATGCAATTTGCAATGTAAGTCGAATTGTGACCCAAAATTATTCTTGTTGTATGAAGAAAAAATTTTGAAGATTTTGAAGATAACAGGGTAACTGAGAATCACTTTTAATCACATTACTTCTAGATAAGTGTGATTCCTGGGTGGAATCCTGAGCTGAATTTCAGGGATCTGACTTCTGATTACAGTTGTGGATAAGCAAGGTAGATGGTATAGATTTCATAACTTATTTTCCCCCTCTGTGCCTCTGTGTCAGAATACAGACACTTTAGGTTGTGGACTGTGTCATAATCCAATGTTCTTATTGCAAGTAAGTATCAGTAGAGACTTGAAATTCAGTTTTTTAACTTCTTTAGCATTACTATAGTATGTATATTTAATTCATTTTAAACCAACTAGTTACCAAACTTCTGTAGAAATGTACAAGTCCATGAAAAAAATTATGTTTATTTGATTTTTTCATGTAATGTAATTCGTATTTCCCATTGCCTCACTTTATTTCTCTGTAGTAAAACAAAAAGTCATTAGACTGATAGGCACCATAAATTTAGATAAACTGAATTTTCAGCTGTTATTCTGTCTTGCAAAAAGCTATACTGATAACACCTGTGAGCAGATGAGTGCTACTCTTATGTGAAATCTTACTCTAAAACATTGAGTATTTCTTCCACTTGATCTTCATTTGTAAGGGATTATAGAATTTTTGGCTGGGTTCTTTTCATGTGATGATACTCTACATGTTGAGGATTGGGAGCTGGAAGGCATGATGAAGATGCTTGCCAAGAATAACTGGCTTCTACTGTGTGGAGCAGCTCAAATATTGTATTACAGTATGTAATTTGGGTGTGCATATTGCCTGTAGGTCAAAGCATTTCATTAATCTGCAGAAGCAAGCTGAGCTTCCTTTGGGCTGTCTCCTTACATATTTACTGAGCAGGCTATTTGCAGCACTTGAGAAAAGATTGTCATTTCCAGGTATGGACAGAGTTGTCTTTGGAATAAAAAGAAATTAATCCTAGTCCTCTTTTTTCCATTTTTTTTCCTAATGGCTGTCATATTTCGCTAATTATTCTTGTGGCTTTCTATTAAATTTAAAAACTGCTGGCACATGGAGGAGGATGGTGAGAGTAGTTGTGGAGCTCTCTGTGGGTTGGTAAAAGAATTGCTATATCCTTATATACATGCTATTTATTAAAATGTAGCAGTGTTCTCAAAAGCAGGCTTCTACCAGTTCAGATTTGTCATCTGTAAAATATAGACATTGGAGTTCTTTGGCCAGTTGAATCTGTCTTGTTTTCTTGTCTCCAAACGCTTTTTATATTCTTCTCCTACTCTTTTTCTGTACATATTCCTTCAGACTCTGCTCTGATATTTTTCTTCTTCAACTTGAAGGGATGGGAGAGATTGAAGGTGCATTTGTCCTCATTCTCAAGGAAAAACCTAAACATTTTAAACTACTTAGGTCTTTACCTATCCACAGTCAAAGCAAAGATCACCTGAATTCTAGAAGAAGTTATGAGTTATCCTCAGAATTTTACAGGACAGAATTTCTGTAGGAATAATTCAGATTGGACAGGCTCTAAACAAATGGATCCAGTTAATGATGTCTTTGTTCATTGCAAGTTTGGACTAGACAACCTTGCGAACTTGAACTGCTCCGTGATTCTATGAAACTATGAAGCATCCCTGGCAGGAGGTAAAAAATATACAGGTTTAGGACTGTTAGGTGCATGTGGCTCACTTCACCAAATCATCCCAGAGGAGAAAATAATTTGTCTGATTTTATACACGGCACATACCTTCCTGCGGTGAGCTTAGCAGCGCACAGTCCAGCATGGCCTCATCCTGTGACTCTGCGTATTAGACACGCCAGGGTGGCCTAAGCTGCAGTTCACCAGTGCCTGTGCCTGGCAAGCAGGGCCATCAGCACTCATCTGAGCTCAGGGACCATTATTTCTCTTTGAAAAAAAAATGCTGTGTTGACAATGAACTGTTTTAAGGTTTGTGGTAATATGAGGTAACTGTGTAGATTATGTAAAACACTCATTTTTGCCTTTCACATTTTATTACCTTGACCACTTGTCCAAACTCGCTGGAACACATAGCCTGTCCTATTTGCTGGACTAACTTTACAGATCTACAGTTATCTTCTTACTCCTGAGTTTGAATTCATTTGTATAAACAACTTCAAGCTATAGGCCACATCCTCACCTACAGTGTGCCACTGTTAAAATCTGATGTCTACCTACTGGCTAAGAGATAGCCATTTATTTTTCCATGATTTCCTTTGCAGGGATGTACTGTTTTTTAGAAGACAAGGTGTTAAAGCTATACCTCTGCATACAAAACACTCTTCTTGCCTTAAAAAAGAGTGACCTCTACACTGTACCAAATGGAATTTAAATCAGAGCACTCTTCACATTTAAGGTTAAAACAGGTTGTGAAACCCATTAAGAAGCACTCTAGAGTCACAACAATAGTTGTGTCACAGAGGTTAAGAGAATTTACCTGATAATCAAAGCCTGATTTAAAGTTTCTTAGGGCAGAATATTCAGCTACTTGTTCTAGCTTGCTATGTGTTTATTTCTAATGAACACACTTTTCTTTGAAAATAATCAGGTTTTAATTGATTCTGGTCACTAGCAGTGTTTCTCAGGACTCAGAATTGGGCCCAATCCTGTTCAATATCTTTATTGATTATCTGAATTAGGGGACTGAGCGTAGCCTCAATAAGTTTGGGGATCACATCATGTTGGATGGTAGTATTGGAAGCTTTAGAGATGGGTTTGGGGATGTGAGATAGATGGGCTGAAACTGACAATATGAAGTTCAACAAGACCCAGTGCTGGGTCCTGCCCTTGGGTCACAACAGCCCCAGGCAGTGCCACAGGCTGGGGCAGAGTGGCTGGAAAGGAGCTGGGGGTGCTGGTGACAGCAGCTGAACATGGGCCAGGCTGTGCCCAGGTGCCCAGGAAGGCCAATGGCATCCTGGCCTGGATCAGCAATGCTGTGGCCAGCAGGGCCAGGCAGGGATTGTCCCCCTGGGCTGGGCACTGCTGAGGCCACATCTCAAGAGGTCAAAAAAGAAAACAAAACCACCACTGTCATTTTACAAACTCTATTCATCACTCCTTCTATCACTCCTGACAACTCTGGAGTGACACTTCAGTGAAATTCTGGTTTGTTGCAGTCAGTGGGAGTTGTGCACAAGAATTAATTGGGGCTGTGGTTTTAGCTGCTGTTCTTTTCCTGTTTAAAAATTTTATAATCTAATGACTATTCTGCCTTTATAACATTTTCCCTCTTGGAAAATTCATTGTCCCATTCTGGATTCTGACCAAATTGAGCATCTCTTCTTGTTTCATAATCTCATTCTTTTTCAATCAGCTCCTATATTCCTCATTGAATTTCATTGTCTACAACAATGACTTCCAAAACGATCAAAGAAAATGTTCATCATAATTATATTTGGTATTTTTTAACTTCTCATATCAGGGACTTCCCTCTAGCAGGTACAATAAGCTTGGTGTGCATGCTGCTGGACACCAGTGCCCACCAAACCTGCTCTATCACTCCTTGCCTCAACTGGACAGGGAGAGAAAGAGTAACAAAAGGGTCACAGGTTGAGATAAGGCCAGATTTACTCACTGGTTGCCATCAAAGGCAAAACAGACTTGACTTAGGAAAATTAGTTTAATTTATTAGCAATCAGATCAAAGTAAGATAATGTGAATTAAAACTCAAATCTTAAAATCTCAAAATCTTAAAATCAACCTTCCACCTTGTCCCCTACTTCCTGTGCTTAACTTTGTTCCCAGTTTCCTCTACCTCTTGTCCTCCAGTGTTGCAGGGGAGTGGGTAATGGAGGTTATGGTTAGTTCATCACATGTTGTTTCTGTCACTGCTTCTTCCTCAAGACAGGGCTCCTTCACCTACTCCATCATGGGGCATCTCCCACTGGAGACAGTTCTCTCTGTGCTTCCCCGGTGTGAGCCCTTCCCACTGACTGCAGTTCTTCACAAACTGCTCCAGCTTTGCATCTACAGGCTGCAGTCCTTCTGGTGCTCCACAGAGTCACACGTCCCTGCCAAGACCTTACTCCAGCACAGGTTTCTTGTGGGGTCACAGCTGACTCCCAGGCATCCAGCTGCTCCAGCAGGGTCTCCTCCATGGGCTGCAGCTGCCTCCCCATTCTGCACCGGGGGCTGCAGGGGAACCTCAGCTCTGGCACCTGGAGCACCTCCTGCTCTTCCTTTTGCACTGACCTTGGTGTCTTCAGGGCTGTTCCTGTCACATATCCTCACCTTTTCTGGCCACAATTTTGCTTCTGCACAATAACTTATTTCCTCTTAAATACATTTGAGCCACACACTTCTTTTTAAGAAATGGCTTTTATTTTCTCAATTGCTAATATAATCACAGAATGGTGGAAACCGAGAGGGACTTCTGCAGGCCACATTGTCCAATCCCCCTGTTTAGGCAGTGCCAGCTGTAGCTGGTTGCCTAGATTATGTCCTGATGGCTTTTGAAGATTTACAAGCATAGAGACTCCACAGAACAAGCTGTGCCAGTGTTCAGTCACTCTTGCAGGTAAAGTTTTGCAATGTTCAGAGGGAACATCCTGTTGTTTAGTTCATGCCTGTTGCCTCTGATTTTGTTCCACTTCGAAAACCTTTCACTTCTCTCATTATGTTGAATCGACAGCAGTATCCTTCTTGGAAAGAAACTGGCTTACACCTACAGGGGAAACTGATTTGAGGATATATCCTTTCCACTAGAAGAAATATTTTTTCAATGATATAAAAATAGGACAAGAAAGCAACTTGAGCAATGAATCTGTTATTGAACTCCTTGTCCACAAGAGAATAGAATTGACACAATTCTCTCATAACTGTTGGGAGAAAAAGAGATTTTAAAAAGAAACAGACCTTTTCTCAAAATTAAGTTTTTTTCATTAAAAAAAGCAATAAAATACATTAAAAGGACATTCTGCTACTTGAGCTACTTGAAAATCAAGAGCTTCCCCCTTTTTCTTCATTTTGAGCAAGGCTGATTGCTTGATGAAAAGGCTTACTTCTTTTCTTCAGTAAGTGACAGTGGTCCTTCTAGCAAATTCTTACAGGCAGTAAGGAGTAAGGAATGTGTTAGTACTATGCCAAATTGGTCTAAGAGGAAAGGAGCACTGGGTAGGGATGAGTGGTAACAGAAGAACCTTCATTTGGCTTTTCTGGATACTTGATAATAGGAAAGAGTGGATTTAAACATTCACACTGCAAAATTTTTTTATGATTTGTCATTGAGGCAGTCAATTATTTAAATATACTCTCTGTACTGAATGCATGTTTTCCTGCTTGGCTTCAACTGAAAACACTTTTTTTTTTATAATATTCTGCCTTACTATGGCATCTCAGGACTGTTTGTTTAGATGAATTTGCAAATACTTCATACATAAATTCTTCTAGACTTTGGGGCAAACTATATCGGTATCAGTAACTTTGTTTCAGACCTTTTTTCCAAGAAATACATAAAATGCTTACAGAAAAATAAAGCCAGCACAAGTTAGCAGTCCCACACAGAGAAACTGAATCATATAGTGAGAGCCTAATGATATAGTTCTTTATTTAAAGGAATCAGAAGTGTTTCATTTACACTAAACTAACTGTTATAGGCCTGTTTCAAGAGCCCAGTAAGTTCTTCCTGGATATCTGCAGCGTTCCTGTTACCTGGTCTCATAACAATATAAACACATACTTTTTATCCTTTTGCCTTTGACATAGAGTCTTAGTACACAGAGATATTGTTAAATGAGATATTTGGTTTGTTCTAAGACCATGAGAGGAGTAAAATATGTTTCAGGATTAAAAATTTCTGTTTTTCCAGATCCTCATTTAATATCTGTTTTGTTTGTACAATTCTTTATGCACTTCTTTTTTATTATGTAACAATAATCAAGTATTTTGACAAGTTGAGCATAACTGGAATTTATCATTTTCCTCCTATTGTACCCTGTAAGTTTCTACCTTCTCTGTTCAAGGAGATAAGGCAGTTTTCACAGCCTAAGGGTAGTGCTACTTGTATAAAGCAGTATATCCTTGTCATTTGGACTGTCTGTGTATGTGTAAGGCTACTAACATGTACAAGAAATTTTCCTTTACTTTGAGAAGAAACTTGGAGGTATTCCTAGCATGGAAAAAATGCGTGTTATGAGTGGGACCTTAAAGGCACTTGATGAGAAACCTGCTGCAGCTGAGTGGTTTTCTCAGATGCTCACTCTAAAATCTGATCAATGGTATTGGTTTGCTTGTAAATGGAGAGAGATGTGCACAAATTTCTAGCTGTTGAACAAAAATATCTTTCATAATTACATTTTGTCTACAGTAACACATGTGAACAATCCACAAAGATAATATTTTAAGTCACAATATGTGTGATTTTTCTCAGTAGATATAAAAAAAATTAAGTTGCAAGAAAATGGGTGTTATTTTTGGGCTGAATAAGAGCTAACATGGCTATAATTAATAGAAACTATCACTATTGACTAAATATATCCGTCACTTTAATTTTAGGCTATCAGTTATGATGTATGAACATCCTTATTTACAAAAAAAATTTATTGATTTGAACTTCTGAGGATTTTATTGAAATGGTAGCTGTAAGAGAAACTGAAAAATCTTGCTTCTGCAATTTTATTACTCCAAACTTCAAGCAGTAGGCTGAAGAGCAAAAAGATGGACAGAAAATTTGAGGATGATGTCCAGGGTCTGAAACTCACAGTAGATCATAGAATCACAAAATGGTTTGGGTTGGAAGATCATCTGCTTCTAAACCCCCCACCATTGGCAAGGCCACTTTTTTTTCTGGTCTTTTACCAGACCAGATTGCTCAGAGCACCATCCAACCTGGCTTTGAACACTTCCAGGGATGAGGCATCCATAGCTTTTCTGGGCAACCTGTTCTAGTGCCTCACCACACTTGCAGTAAAGACCTCCTCCCAATACCTAATCTGAATCTCCTTTCTTTCAGTTTGAAGCCATTCCCCCTTGTCCTGTCACTACATTCACATGTAAAAAGTCTCTCTCCATCTTCCTTGATGGTTCCCTTCAGGTACTGGGAAACCACAATTAGGTCACCCCAAAGACTTCTCCTTTCCAGGTAAAATTATGCCAATGCAATCTTTCCTCTTAGGAGAGGTGCTCCATCCCTCTGATCATGCTTGTGGATCATGCTTGTGGTCTCCTCTGGACTTGTTCATGCAGTTCCGTGTGCTTCCTATGCTGTGACCCCAGAGCTGATGCAGCACTGCAGGTGGGATCTCACCAGAGCAGAGCAGAGCAGAGCAGAGCAGAGAAGAGCAGAGCAGAGCAGAGCAGAGGGGCAGAATCCCCTCCGTCCCCTGCTGCCCACATTGCTCTGGATGCAGCCCAGGACACGTGTGGCTCTCTGGGCTGTGACCCAGTGCTCATGGCTGGGTAATGTCCAGCCTCTTACCCACCAACACCTCCAAGTCCTTCTGGGCAGGGCTGCTCTGAATGTGTTCATCCCTAGCCTGTGTTGACACCAGGAATTACCTCAACCCAGGTGCAGCACAAGCACTTGGTCTATTAAATGTCATGGAGTTCCCATGGACCACGTTCCCAGCTTGTGCAGGTCCCTTTGGATGACATCCCATCCTTCAGGTGTGTCAATAGCACCACTCAGCTTGGGGCCATCTGCAAAGGTGCACTCTGCACTCTGATCATCTGCTGAGGGTGCACTCAATCCCTTCGTCTACATCACCAGTGAAGATATTAAATAACTCTGGTCCCAACAAAGACTCCTGAAGGCACCACTTGTCAGTGATGTCCATTAGTATTCTGAGTCCTTGGCCACAACCCTCCAGATGTGACCATCCAACCAATTTATTATCCATCTAGTAGTCCACTTCTCCAATTCAGCTCTCTCCAATTTAGAGAGTAGGATGTTGTGAGGGACCATGTCAAAGTTACAGAAGTCCAGGGCATCCACAGCCCTTCCCTTGTCCACTGATGCAGCCAGTGCACTACAAAAGGCCACTGGGATGGTCAGACAGGATTTATGCTTGGTGAAGCTGTGCTGGTCTCTCAAATCACCCCCCTGTCCTCCATGTGCCTTAGCACAGCTTCTCGGAGGATTTGTTCCGTGATCTTCCCAGGCACAGAAGTAACCTTGATAGGTCAGTAGTTCCCAGGGTACTCTTTCTGCCCTTTTTAAAGATGGGCACAATTTGCCATGTTTTCCTGTCCCAAAGGACTTCTCACATGACTGCCATGACTTCTCAAATATCACGGAGAGTGGCTTGGTAACTATATCAGCCATTTAGAAGAAGACTATGGGATATACCCCATTAGGTCCCATAGACTTGTCTATGTTAGCGGTCCTTAGATGGTCACATACCTGATTTTCCCTTACAATGGCTTTGCTATCCCAGTCTCCATTGGTCTGTCTTCTCAAGAGGTGTCCAAAGAGAGAAATAAAGGTTGTGACAAAGATTTGTTGAGTACCTCAGCCTTCTTTTAACCTGTGTTACCACTTTATTTTTAGCATTGTTTATTGGGGGGTGCACACCTTCTTTGGCTTTCCTTTTCTGGTTAGGTCTTCCATTCATTTAGAATAGCCTGGAGGTTTTCAGAGCTTCTTCCAGCAGCCTGCTGCTCCAAAAGACAGTACGCATGCCAAAACTCTCTGGATCACATCACTGCTTGGCAGAGTTCTTGTCTTGCCTCCAAGACACTCCCATTTTAAGGCAAGTTGTCAGAGCCTTTCACTATGTGCTTGCTGAGTCAACTCTTTTCCGGGATCTTTGCATCACTTAGATGATCTCAACTGATCAGACAATAATGAAGAATCTGTACTTAGTTTTTGATTTTTTGTATTCATTAAGATACTACAAAGATTAGTACAAATACATTTGAGTGCTATTCCACTTGAGTGGAAAAGTATAATATTGTGTTTTGTTCTCCAGGAGTAGCAGAATAACATATATGAAAATCATGGCAAACCATTACATAAAGTGGACATTCTACATAAGTATTGCCATATAGTAATTTTTTCCCTTCAAAATTTTTGAACAGAAATTGTTCCCAAATAACCATGTGAGTTAAAGTGCAGCCATCTATGGTGGTGTGTTAGGCACTGTGCTAAGAATCAAGTCTTTTATAAACACAGACAGTAGAATACTTTAAAAAAAATAGCTGTGCAGTGCCAAATGATTATCGTAGAGCTTTTTCTTTCTGCTAGCCTTTCATTTGTTGGCATTTTTTTTTCCTGTGTACCATATTGAAAGCTACATATATTGGAATTGCCTGTAATCTGTAAACTGAAAAGAGAACACTTGCTGTCACTTCCTTTTTTCTAAAAGCATATACAAAATTACATGCAAATTCTTTAAGTGGTCAGTGTTAAAATGTTCTCTTCCTCATATTAGAGCCTAATGAGACATAAAAGAACCTTTGACATTTCAAGATGCCTCTCATTTACAGAAGTTAATCTGTTTTAAGACTTCATCATCTGGATGGGAAAGCTTGATCATGTGTCTAAAACAAAAAAACCCGATTGGTAGATCAGTCCTGGATCTAATTACAGGGCGCTATCTTAAAGGTAATAGAGAAGTCAGAAACAGCGTTGTGAGGCTCTCAAAGCTGCACAGCTGATAATTATTCCTTTATTCTTAGTTTAGTGGCACCGGAGTGTAATACTTGAAAAGCTGTTAACCTCAACATTTTCCACCACATTGTATAACAACAAAAGTGTGGGCCAAATTTAGAGCTTTGGTACTGTTCAGGAAAAAGCTTTCCTACGGTTGTTCTGCCCTTCAGAACTGCAGGTGTGCTTGTTTGATGGGTACTTTGCCATCATTTAGAAAACCTTTTATTTCCATTTAAGATTGGTCTGACAGCTCTGAGTTCTAAGAATTGTCAGGAGGTGCCAAGTCCAGCAAGTCTTAAGCCTAGCACTGGCCATCAGAATTTTACTGAGCCTGAGTGGTCAGTCGGGTCCCCACGGCAGTCACAGACTCTTGAAGTGTGGCAGTCTGAAGTGGGAGACTGTGAGAAGCAACCTGAGGGTGAGGTACTTGTGAGTGATGGATTCTGCTTTCTAATGTGCTTTGAGATGTACTGGTAAGGTAAATAATAGATAAAGATTCCTGAATGTAAGGTGCCATTGGTAATGTATATATTTTTGCTAAATAAATTGCAAACTGAACATTTTGTTAATTTTACCTGAATATTGTATCCCTTGAATTTATTTTGTGGTTTTCATACTTCTCAGACTTTCATGCTTAACCTTATCTACAAACTCTTTCAAGTATTAGAAGGGATGTTAAGAAGGAAGATCTTGATAAGTAAAACATGGTTCCCAGCATCTGATTTTCAAGAATTTCTGTTGGGCAGACTTCAGGCTAGCAGGAAAATAACACCATACAAACTTGTTTTACTGTGTTCAAGAACTAGTGATCTGTGATGTGTGTTGTATTATAGACCATCATGGATTCTCTTTCAATAGATAAACAGGCTGGAAATCCTGACTTTATTGGCCAGGGAATTCCTTTGGATGAGACAGCGTTTGTAGTAAGTATGCATCTGAATGACAGAGTTTACAATTTAATGGGAAGGGTTTTTGTTGAGTGCTGGTTAATGTGTTTACTGAAGTGGCAAACACTGCAAAATTTTCATTAAATGGTTCTGCCAATTAATCTCAATTCAAACTTCTTACTGTGTTACTATTTTTCAGATGATAGTGAACTTTATTCAAAATTGTAGGGTGTTTTTGCAATAGTCACAAGTATGTGAAGTTTAAAAGTTGTGAGGGAACTTGAAGTTTCTGAGCATGTGCTCAGAAACATAAAAAGATACAGGTCTAGCATCCAGGATGTCGTACAGTAATGCACTGAGCTATTTGGCAGTAGTCCATTCTAGGATGTTTTATTTGAAAAGGAGTTTTAATTAATTTCTTTTCCTTTCCTGATTTTTTGCTTGTCTGATATTTTGAAAATAATGTTAATTTGATGTGAAACAAGTTAAGAGAGCTGTTATAGATGTGAAACAAGTCAAGGGAGATGTTATAGATGTCCATAACCAGCCCATTGAAGAAACATTTCTCTGCCTTGGAGGAATGTTTGCATGTAGCTGATCTAGATGTGTCCATGCTAGCTGTTTCAAAACTTGATGTTTCAGATACACGGCTTGCAAGATGAGATACCTGGGCTAAAACTCACTCAGCTCTGAGTTCAATGTGGAGAAGCATTCTTGCCTTCAGATCTACATTAAAATAAAAATTAGCCAGGCTTAGGTGAGGCTTGCACTCTTTATATAGGATTATTTTTCTAAAATTATTTGCATTCTGACAGATTTCCTGTTGTTGGGGAGTTATTGAAGAAGGGTATGTCTTCCTGTCTGTAACTGAAACTTCTGCAAGACAGTTCAAATTGAATATTTAGCAATTTTGGTGAAATCATGGTAATTTCCCATATTGTGTTCCTACGTCCAGTTCCAAAACCTTTTCATCGGTTCTTTTGTGCTTACAGCCAACATGCAATGCTTTGTGCCTGCTCCAGCACACACACACACAGACACATACACACATAGACTCTGGATTAGAACAAATACGACTGCAGTTATTTGAGCGCTCCTTTGACAGTGGCGCTTCGGCGGGCCGGCGTTGTTCGAGCCCTCGCATGTGCTCTTACACCTTCCCCCACGCTTCTATAAAGGTTCCCCGGCTAATTTCTGATGGTGCCGCGGTCGGTAGGTAGGAGAAGGACGGGGAGGACGGCTCAGCGCTCCTGGCGGCGGGGCTGGGTGGCTGTGGGTGCCTGGGCAGCCGAGCCCCGCGCTCTGCGCGCCGTCCCTGCCCCGCCGCGGGGCCGCGGCGCGGAGCGGAGCCGGAGCCTCCCTCAGGGGGCGGCGCTGCGGGCGGCAGCGGCCCCGGGCGGGCGGCGAGCCGAGGCCAGGGGCGAGCCCCGCAGGACCAAAGTTACTTGTCCGCGCCGCCCGGGGTCTCCTCAGAGCGCGGTCCAGCGGAGGGGCAGCGCCGCTGCCCGCAGAATGAGGGAGCAGCGCCCGTGTCCGGGCTCCGGGCGGCGCAGGATGGGCGCGCTGGCGCTCCCCGTGCGCCCTGTGAGACGCTTGCGAACTGAGCGAGCCTTTCCCTGTCTTTTCGCAGAGGAGGCCTACCAAAAACTGGCTAGCGAGACCATGGAGGAGCTGGACTGGTGCCTGGACCAGCTGGAGACCCTGCAGACCAGGCACTCCGTCAGCGAAATGGCCTCGAACAAGGTAGGAGCCCGCGGGCTGGCCCCGCCGCCCCGCTCCCCCCGGAGCGCGGGCCGGGGTCGCGGCAGCCGGGGCTGCGCTGGGTCGGGGGCGGCCAGAGGGGCCAGGGCGCTGGAGCGGCCCCGGGCAGACAAACTTGACCTGGGCAAGCAGAGTCCAAACGTAGGTTTGGGAGCGGGAGCGGGTTCTGTTGTGGTTTTATGCACCAATTCTATTAAATTTCAGTGCAAGTTGTGAAAGTGATGCAGGTCTTGTAAAGCTAAACTGTTTTCTTGTGTGCGTCAGTTTAAAAACAAAAAGAGATTGTTCAGGGCTGCTGGCAATTATCTCTTCAGTTGCTCCTTCTTTTCACAGAACCCCATACAGAATTAGGGATCTTTCCTAGAAACGGTGTAGAAAGTAGCATGAAAGGTGATAAAGATAGTTCCTGAGCCCAGAGGAGCTGTATGGTGGATTCTACTTGTAAACAATGATGATGACAGCTCTCATAATGCTATTTGTTATGAAAGAACATGCTCTCAACCAAAGTGCCATCACAATAGGCACCTACATCCAGAGGTGTGCATCTGCCACAGAGTGCGCACTTCCTTCGCATCCTGGAAGCTGAGGATTTGCATTAGCTGGGAACTCTGTGATGGGATCTGCTATGGTCTGTATGTGCTTTGGTTTTGCATTTTGAAATTGAGTTTCCATACCTTTCATCCATAAGTAAAATTTCTTTCCTGATTTTGATTTGTAAGAAATATGCAGGTACATTTCTGGAGTTAGTTTTTTAAAAGGTGAATTAATAAAAGTGCTGTATTACTTCAAAATTTATTTTTATATTTTTGATCAACTGAGTACTTTAACAACAACATATACAATTAGAAATTATAAGAAAGCTTTAATTACACAGGATAGTTTTGCTACTGTTATGTCTGCGAAGGCAGCTGATGATATTTTAGCATCTTTTAACCATTTCAGTTGTAGTCAATATTTTAAGTTGGAAGATAGTTTTGACTCAGATTATGCTTTCTTAATACTCTACTGTCTTGCTTTGACTGCTCTTA
>JACDOX010000043.1:4717794-4778087 GCA_014549065.1 Cardinalis cardinalis | reverse complement strand
GTTGGAAGATAGTTTTGACTCAGATTATGCTTTCTTAATACTCTACTGTCTTGCTTTGACTGCTCTTACCAAGTATCTGCTCTTTGTTATTGACTGTTTTTAAGTTCCTGTTGAAGTGTGCCTGCATGTCAGATATGAAGTATCTGTACACTTGTGCAGTTTAATCCCACAATGTAATATTCCCTGTGCTTTTCTTGGCTTTACAGACACTTAGCACCAATTTGATCTCTGTTTTAGGAGTTTCCTGCCTGGCATTTCGCTATTCTCAGAACTGCGTTTTCAGTTTTTATTGCAGCTGAAAGATCTTGTTACTTAGTACCTATTGTGTATGCATCTGTAAGCTACAAAGTCAAGAGTTTCCAAGGCTGTTTCAGCACTGTTTAACCCTGAGACTTTGTTTCAAAGGGAGTGAGACCAGACTGACACAGGCAACCTGGTCTTTTCTTGCTAACAAGTTTGAACACCTGTCAATTTCCATTTCCTGCCTTGTGATGTTTGTATAACCATTCTTTCACAAAATGCTGCATTTTCTTCATTTATTTCTAACTCCCTACAATAGATAAGATATGCAGTGTCTTTGATTAACAGTGAGGGTAAGCTGTTTCTAGAATGAGGTAGAATTAATTGCAAATCAAGGTTTTTTAGGGTTTGCCAAGTATATTCAGATTTTTACAGAAAGAGTACATTTTAAAAATAAAATTTGACAACTGATTTGCATTTATAGGTAGTCTCAGAGGTGCTGCTGAGTTTGATACTGTGTTTTGTTTGTACTTGCTTGAACAAGTAAGTATTTTCACTCTCTTTTTGGAAATCTAACTCCTTATATACAAATTTGTGTCATCTTTCAGTGTTCCTTTGGGACGTTTTTGTTTTGGTTAAGATAATTTTAAAAAAACCAAAGAACAGACAAAAACACCAAAAAAATCCAAACCAAAAGCAACAACAAAGTGTAAATCTGTGCCACTAACGAGCATGTGAACAATCTTGAAGATAAACCAGCAAGCCTGTACCATAGTGTGAGAATAATTAATGCAGGAGGATTTTCATTTTGGAGTACAGCAGGTTATTCTGAAGAATAATTTCAATTCTTATTACTGAAACATACCCAGCATTTATACAATACCTCCTATTGTAATATAACTGCAAACTTCGACCTCTCAGTGGGGCATATAGATAAATTATACTATTTTACCTTAGTGAGAAACTGAAGAAGAAAAGCTTTACTCAAGGCTGAGAACATAGACTTCAGTACAGAAGTGAACACGCAAAAAAGTACTTTGTTCTCTATCTGAAGAGTAAGTCCTGTAAAATCAGATGAGAAAGTTAGGAAAAGGAATGTTGGTGGTACAGAACAAGTACAATTTCTCACAGTGTTTCTCTCTTTCCTTTTGTTTGGCTCTCTCAAAGAACCAACCCACAAGACTGACTGATTTTGGGTGGCATGTTTTTCCCCCTGGACTTTCAGCTACTTTCCTTACTTATTTCTCTCCCCTTTATTTTATATGGAACAGTATTTTCATCAGTATTAGTTTTCTTTATTTGTGTGGACAAATGCAAGACCTTAGGAGCGGCGTAAGAATTGAACTCTGCACTAGGTAAGAACTTCTGCCCATTGTGGAAAGACTGCCACAGTAGAGGAAAAAACCACCAGGGTGGGAGCAGTATTCCATGTCCTGAATGCTTGGAGTAATACAAAGAGTAAGTCTTAACTCCAGTCCCCTTCTGTGCAGTGAGTTGACAGTCTGAACTGTTGGCTTCATCTGTTTGGAATCCCTTTACTGTTGTCATGCTTGCGTAGGACTAGCATTAGCATATCCCAATCCAGGGATATTTATTTTGTTTACATGCCCCTCATGCTCAATTAGCAGTAGTCTGTGACGTGCCAGCTCACGGCTTTGGATGACGGAAAGTGGAGTGACGCAGATACATAAGAAGATCCTTCTTCTCCCTACTTAAAATTGATTAAAGCAGTAATGACAGGGTGCTATCCACAACCTCTGGATGTGCCCCGGTATGTTGTGGGACTAAGTGTTACCCAAAAACTTTGAAAGCAGGCTGTAGGTCTGTTCTGTAGGAAGCCTGCTGTGATGCTTGGCTGCCTACATTACATCCGTATGACTGAAATACCCAGATGATTTCCCATTTCCCAGCCATCCTCATGATACAAAGATTTCCAAATACTTGCAGCCATTGAATGTGAAGTAACTGATGGATCGATCTCTGGTGCACCCCCAGGCATAGTTTTTAAATCAGTGTCATTTTGAAAGGACATATTATGTAGTTGTATGGTCACTTGTCGTTGTGTTGTTATGAATCTTACAGTACTTGGTGTTTACTTACATTGCTAGCTTCTGAAATGGAGTACTAGCAAGGGAAAATCAGCTTTTTAAAAGTGCAGGAAGTTTGTCATCTTTGTTCTCCTCTAGAAACCCTTTAAAGTTTTAAAAGGTTCCAAAGCAAACATATAAGAAGCACCTTAAATTTAGAAAATTGACTAAAATATCTTTCATTTTTGGAGAACAGTGTGCTTCAATGTATCGTGAAACTTAATATTGCCTGATGTTAGTGGACTGTAGTGTTGTTGTGTTTTTCTGAGTAATGCTTTCTTGAACAGATAAAATATAATTTTAGGAAATAGTTTACAAATCTGGGTCATTAGAGATAGGATCCCAAGGCATAATTTGATGTCATTACTTAACTGTTCAGATTTCCACATATCCCAACCCATATTACTTTTTGTTAAACTGAATTGTGAGTGATATCTCCTGAAAAATATGGAGTTTAGGAGGTTACTAACTTGTTGATTGTGATTTCTAACTTTAGATACAGCTGCACTTTGATGCACATATAAAAGAAAATATTTTAAAATTTCCAAGTTGCAGAGTGATGATTTTTTTTTATTTTTTCTTTTTAATATTTTCTTTCTTTTTTTTTTAAATGAGTAGCATCCTGGGTTTTTTTTTTTCCTGCAAAATAAGATTAGAGCAATATTTAATAGAATTTAAATTCTCTGGGAGAACTGTCTTCTTCCAGTATGTAGTTTACCACTGCCTAGTTTATGTATCTGAGGGTTATTCTGTGATAGACAATACACAAATTAAGAATTCCAGTAATAAAGGTGAAGGAATTCCTCTCTGTTAGACAGCATTGTTTTTAGATTAGTCAAACATGGAGGAGTATGTATAATGAAACTTGTTTGCAAAAGTGTATTTTCACTTCTGTAATCATGATTTTGCAAACATCTCTTGTTGGGTGCTTTATGTGCCTAAGTATCTGAACTTAGACATGGGAAAAGTTTCAAATTGAGTCATTTTTGTTTCAGCTTTAGCTCTCCTGCAGATGATGTTTTTTGCAGGATTTGCTAATAACTGGTAAACAGCAAGAGTTTAGAAGATGTCAGTCATAGGGCACTTCTTTCCCACTACAAGTGCAAATGAATACCCTTGTCAAGGAATCTCTTTTAGGTATTAGAGCTGAGAAAATTTTGATTTCATTTAGTTGGACCATGTTAACTACAAATCTACTTTTAAAGTATAGACTTTCCTATAATTGTCCAAGTTGTATACCAGTATGTGCAAATGCTTACAGATGAGATTAGAACTTATTTACAGACAGTTATTAGTGCTATTCACTATTTAAAAAAAAATTGAGATTTCTTTTGGTGATTTGAAAATACCCAAAGGGTCAGTTTTATCAACCAGCCAATGTCCAAAGCTAACCCTAATGTAACACAGGACTTCTATTTATCATCCTGAACTTATCACTTACTATGTACATTGAAACAATAATCTTAATGATACTTTATATTTTAAAAATTACTCATCTGTAAATATCTAATGTAAACCAAAATGATACCTGCAGGCAACTTGAAATCTGCTCAGTTACTTTTTTTTTTTTTGGTAACATTTCCTCCTCGGCTACTTTGAGCTGGTTTGTAATCACATTTTCTTAGTGCTAAAAAGTATTTTTCCTTTCATCTTTTCAGCACTAAAAAGCTCACGCAGGTAATGGGTGGCTGACTAACATAATATCTGGGGAAAGAGTGAGGCTAAATTTATTACTAAGGTCAAATAACAGACCATGTATAAACCCTAAAATGCTTCAGACAGAGATGCTGTGTGACCTTCACTGTGTTTTCCCAGGAAAGCCCTGCTGCCAGCATTCCAGCATGACCCTTGCTGGGGTGAAAAAAGCAGGGCCAGACCCCCTTGGCAGCTCTTACACAAAAGCCCCCACTGAATAGAGAAGCATTATTGTGTTACCCCAGGCTGACAGTAGTTCTCTGAGTTTACTCAGGCTCAGAATAAATGGAGCTGATGACAGACTGACTTCTGATTTAGTCCATCCATCTGTTTTATCATTGTCTTGTTCTGTGAAAAAGCTTAAGTGCTGTGGTAGCCAGTACTTTTGTATGGTCCTAGGTACGCTGTGTCTAGAACTAATCAACGTGACTGAGTCTTTTGTTAACAGGCTAGATTTTACCGTTGTCTTTTTTCTGTTCTTTCTTCCAGCTTTGGGATTAGGTTCATGGCACAGTGAGGAGCTTATCTTCAAAAATTACCTTTTGTATGTAAAAGCATAATTTTTTTGCAACAGTTTTTCCAAATGTGGAAGCCCAGCTGGAGTAAAATTGTCTCCTCTGTCACAGCCACTGGTTAAATTGACCTGTTTCCAGTTAAGGCACAAGATAATATGTCATATCTACTTAAGAGGATTTAAACATCAGTCACTCACTTGGGTTAGCTACTGCATATAAAAATAGGTGCTGGAAAACAAATTTATTGTTTTCATGACTGAATATAGGGGTTTTTATGTGGCAGTCCTCTTATATAATGTCTGGCAATGCCATTGCATTTGGCTGGCTGACATTATGGTTTAATTGGGTCTTAAATTCTCAGATGTCTCTAAGAAAATCTGAGGATTTGATTAGCTCTTTAGAGTGCTGATTGTGATTAAAGGGCAGCTGTTAGCCAGAAACTGCTTGTTCAATGCTGTGTCAGGAAAGTTTTTTATTCATTAAAGATTTCAGTTTGTACAGTGACAAAGTAAAGATATACAGATAAGTGGCAAGCCTCAATTTTAGTTAATGCACACTTGTGTGTCTTCCCCAGTTTTGTTGTACTTTATAGCAAAAGAAAAGGGCAAGAGTATTGTGGAGGTAAGAAAGGACTAGTTTTCTAGGAAAACTGCTTGCTTCTCATTCACTGAAAGAATTTTAAAATTTCTAAAATTCTTTCAGTCAAACTGAAAGAATTTTAAGATCTCTGGGGTTGAGTGCAGTTCTCTGTACACAACTTTAATTGCTGTCATGCAAGACTTCTCAAGCTTCTGGAGAGCAGCAGGCTTGCTGTGGGGTAACTGCAGTGATGAGTGAGGGGTACATATATATATATACATAAAAAAATAAAAGGAGACAGCGCTTTCCTTGCTGTACTGCACAGGGATGTGCTGCAGCAAGATAAAGGGCGAAACTTGCCTTCCTGCAGATGCTTTGCACCAACCACTCTTTATCATTTATGGACACCTCCATCTTCTCAGAAACAAGTGGATGGAGTAGTGGTGCCACTTCAGCTGCGGCTTAATATCTTCTTTACAAATCCTGCTGCTTCCATAGGGGTTGTGGTGTTGCTGACAAATGAGAAAAACCATAGAACATAGTTTTTCTGCTAGGATAGTGA
The DNA here is from genome assembly GCA_014549065.1 of Cardinalis cardinalis. Taxonomy (NCBI): domain Eukaryota; kingdom Metazoa; phylum Chordata; class Aves; order Passeriformes; family Cardinalidae; genus Cardinalis; species Cardinalis cardinalis. The sequence continues at coordinate 4,772,409 of JACDOX010000043.1, read as the reverse complement.
AGTAAATTTGGTGAGTGAGGCTCAAGGCAACTGAGCTGTAAGTAGCCCTTACTCCTTGTGTGGGTACATAATGGCAATCACTGGCCTCCTCGGGCCATGACAAGCAGGCAGTTGTGGTTTCAAAACATCTTAAATCTGTGGTGGGGTCAGCCTCTTACACATTTTTTGGCATTCTTTCCCAAAAAATTACCCAGCACAGGCTATCCGGTTCTGCACCAGTGGAAAGGATCCTGGAGTTCATAACATAACGCTTGATAGACAGAACACTGGTATTTTAAGGCTCAAAAACAAGATAGGAACTCACAGATTCAGTTTGTATGTTAAATTTTAGAGGAAAAATATGTTTTTGCGTCTCTCATTCACTGCTTTTTGAAAGGTCCTGGGTGTAAGAGATGTGTAAAAGAGACATTATGCCTTTCAGACCGTTGCTATTATTTAACATTTTGCAGCTTTTTAGCTGCTTCTAAGATTGCAGAGCTTCTTGGTCCCTAATAACTTGATAATATTTTCCATAAATATAAATAAATGGTCCATACCAACATACAAACAGACCTTTTTCTGTAGCCTCTTTAATTATAGGAAATACCACAGTATGAAAGATCCTTTCCTTTAGCATAATGGGACAGAAAATCAGACAAAGTGCTACAGAGTAAATAACTAAGGTGTAGTATGGGAAAACTACATTATTTTCAACTACCACAATAACAGATTTTAAAATTATGAAATTTTTCCAGGAGTTGAATTATTTAGTTAAGATGCAGACATCACTGTGGCTTTTTTTTTTTTTTTTTGGCATTTACAAAAAATATTTTTTTTCCATAAACTCATATTTGGAAAGGCAAGCTAAGGCATGGTGGAAAGTGATACTACTCATCCTGCCTTGAAACCATGTGAGCAGGGCAGTGATCAACACCTGCCTCTTGAGCTTGTTCACCTCTGAGCTGGTCAGAGGTGAATCTGTCCTGTGACTGCTCTGTTATGAACCTGGTGGGCATGATGTGCTGCCACGGGGGGCTGATGCTTCATCTGGGTCAACAGCCAAGGGGGACACTGCTGTGCTAGGGCAAGTTCAAGCTCTGCCTGTTGTTCTCTCTGTTTGCCTGCTCCAGGTGTTGAAAAGGAACTGCACAGACAGCAGCACCATCTCCAATCTCCAGCAGTGGAGCAGCACTGAATCAAGCTAATGTGTCAGGCCTGATTACAAGATTCTCTAGAAACAAAATTTAAACATCTTGCTGCTCTTATTAAGTTGTAGCCCACTAATATTTGGCTGATGAAAATGAGCTGGTTGAATACTTGTATAAGATCCTACAACAAGACAATTACATCAACTAAACCTTCCGCTCAGAATTGCTGCTGGTTTATGCAAAGTGAAGTCAATGTTAATTTTATTCTGGAATAAACAGCCAAGTCTTACAGGAAATATGTATGGTTAACTTCAACCTCCCAACCATTCCACTACGTCAGTCATATTACCCAGATGTGTAAGTCCAGGAGTATTTTTTGAGGCATGTAAAGATGCGTGGTTTTTAATTGAATTTGTTTACATGATTTAGAGGACCTGTAAAAGCAGGTGTTAATATATTTAAACCAGGCTATCTGATTTGTGTTCAAGGCTGACTGTACAGCCTTAATGCAGTACTTTTATCCAGGGTCACAGACAGCCTCACGCTGCCAGCTGAGATGATAATATTTTCATAAACATGATTTTTGTGATCCAGAATCAACTGTTATAACCGAGAAGTCTTTTTCTAATTACCAAGAGTAAAATAAATAGCCATAAAGATGCTTTAGTTACCATTAAATCAAATTCTAAGAAGAGGACTCCAAACTGGGTAGGTAGAATTTTATAATAAAATACGGTTCTCTTGTTCTATACCGATATCCGTCAATAGATTCAGAACCCCTGCACCAGTTGATGCTTAAAAAGTTATTTCAGTTGCAGGGACTAGATATGAAGCTATTTTTTTCCTACTCTCTCCCACTGTAGTGGTTTATACTAAGCATTGTAAAATATAAATGGAAGGATTATTTTATGTAGAAACAGTGACTTTTCATAATATATTGTCTCCCCCTTTGGTGCTTCAAAGGGTCATCAAAATGAAGAGCAATTTTTAATAAGTGAGGATGTGATTCGTGTACTTGCTGACACAAGGAAGCAGTTGATTGTTTTCAGAGCTGATCAGAACAAAGGAGGGATAAACATCCTAGGTTTCCTTTAGTTTATGCTCTTCAGCAGTATTTCTACAAATTATTTCTACCATCCCTGGTACATGGAAAAAGTAGTTTAACTATAATGAATAGAAGGCACAGTAGAGCTTATAGTAAGAAAAAAAGAAATAGCAGGATAGTGCTCTTTCACTCATAGAGTAGAAAACAGTCTATGTAACAGAAACAAATAAAAAGCAGGCTGCTGGATTGACACTGTGGACCTCAGCATCTTCAAGTATGTTTTAATGAAAAATTGCCAAGACAGACTAGAGAAAAGACTTTTTTTACATGTGCAATAATGTTTTGAGTAGTTCATGTGTTTGCTAAATTTTATTGGCACCGTGATACGTAATGACAAATATAAGGAACATTTGAATTTGTATTTTTAATTATTTGATAACTTTAAATAAATAAATAAATAAAATTCCTCTTTGCTTCTGCGCATGATTACGTAGGTATGCTGCTGCTGCTGGCTTTACATGTGGTTGATGTTATTGAGTATGTCAGCAGTAGTGTGATTCTTGGCTACTGTTGGTAAGCTTTGTGGCCGCAATAGTGGTATTGGTGAATTTGTTACCTCCTGTATAATGAGGACGCCCTGATACCTTAAAAATGATGCATGGGTAGTGTGAGAGTCTTCAACACTTTAGTTTTGGCTGTACTTTCTCCATGCACAAAGGGACTTTCTCTACAACTACACATGAAACAATGTTTTCAGTTTGGTAGCTGAAATGAATGAATAAAATAATCATATTTGAGGGTAATCATGAGCATATTTGTAAGGATGTTTCTTTACTGAGCTCTCTTTATTTGAATTAAAATGTTCACTTCTTTGAGGTTCAATAGCAGCATCTCAGAACCAGGAGGACCAACAGATACTTGAGACCTTGCAAAATGCAGTGTTTCTTTTGCTTTCTAAACCTGTAGTTATTGGGAATTCTTCCCTCTTAGCCTTAGCCCCTGTTCAGCTTCCGCTGCCACAGAGAACTGGAGCTTAAACGTACTTCTGCAGCCTGATCCAGATGCATTTTTTGCCTGAGATGTAACACGTCTCGAAGCAGACCTTGTGTTTGGTGTTGCAGGGAGAGTGCTCCGATTGCTCTGCATTTCTGCCCTCTGCTGCTTGCTGATCTCCTGGGCAGAGGGTGCCGGCACCTGCTGCTCCTGCTGCTGCTGCTGCTGCTGCTGTGAATATTCGCCCTGCTGATCCAGGCATCAGAATAGGAACCACCTGGGCCTGTCGTAAGAAAACAGGTCCGGGGAAAAAGTGCAAGCCTGACCTATGCCGTGGCCAAAGCAATAAGCAGAGATGAGAGTGTCATTTTGTAGTAAATGTCGGTGTGGTGTCTCAGCAAGAAGCCAGAAAGTGTCCTTGATGCCTTTGCAAAACTATTCTGTGTGTATGTCTCAGAGTCTTTCTGTTATACACTGCTTGCAGGAAAACAGCTTTAAAAAACAAAACAAAACAAAAAAATAAATTAAATCTGTAAGAATGCCTTTAAATTACTTATTTTTTTGCTTGCAATGGAAGTTTCAGGTGGAGAACTTATAAGCATGTTTAGTCCTAGAGGTCTTAATGTGGTGAATATCTGTTTGGCTACATAAACTTTAAAGCCCAATACCGATATTTCTCAGTAAAATGACTGTATTTTCCTATACTCTAAGCATGGGTAAAGTTTTGTGTGCCTGAATATTGGATCCAGAGATTGCGTTTTGAAATTTGGTAGTTTCCCCCTGCCTTTCTTACCATCAGTAAAAACTGATATGCATCTTCTAGCTGGGATGGATTTTCTGCAGCTCTTTTTGGTTGTTGCTGAAAAGGTTTCAGGATGAAGAAGTTTTTGAAACTTTTGATGATTTTGATAGTCAAAGCTTAGCATTTCTAGCACAGCTTTCTATACATACATCTATTTTAAAAATACAGGAGATAAATTTTAAATACAAGATGATAAAGTGCTCTAAAAATTTGTGCAAAAACAAATATTGGCATTTGGAAGCTAAAACAATTTTTTTTTTTGTGGTTAGGAATATACATCGGTAATTTGATCTTTTTTCCCAGGCCTGTGAAAGATAGATAGGTTATAGGAATGACAATACAAAATAAAACTGTGCTGTTTGGATAAAATAAATCTGCAGGAAGAAAAATAGTTTAATAACTATGTTGTGGTGTTTTGTCTTTTCTGCTAGATACTATTCCTGTGCTCATGTGTCTTTTAGATTGTACAGATGTGGTGTAAATAAAAACATGCTGATGTACGTAGGCAGTTTTGGTTTGTTCTTGAAATTGTTATCAGAGCTTGAAAAATGTCCCCATTGTAGAAAACTAAAGCTGCCTTACTGTTTAGAGGTAGAATGAGAGGACAGGTGTTGAGTTTTAAATTTTATTACAACCTGTCATTTCAATAGTGTGGCTAAGTAGGAAATCCTGCCTTAATTACTCTTGAGGGAAGAGTTATATGGGTTGTTTTCTTTCTTTGTTTCCTTCTACTGTGTCTTGGCTATTGTGAAATAGCATGCTGTACACAAATGTTTGTGTTCTCCAGCATCTCTTTTCACCTCCACATCCTGCCCAGCAGTGATGTCTTACCTTTGGGTGTTGCACATAATTTTGTTGAATGGTGAGAGTCACACTAACCTGTACTGTGTCTGCTGATTGTTGCTGATGGACTCATGGCAGCACTGGAAGGGATAAGATCCATTTTGTCTTGTACTTCTTCTACCAGACTACCTGGGGTCTTTGAGTAGTCTGTTTTCAGACTTGGACAAAATGTACTGCTTTTCTTCATGGTCCTTTTTCTCTCATAAAATTTTCTAATCAAGACCTGGGACTTTAACTGGTCTTAGGAAGTTATACAAATATTTTAATATGAGGTGACTAAGAGAGTGGTGCATTAGACGCTAGCCAAAGCAAATCCTGATTTTTGTCAGGAAAAGTATGTGTTATGCTTACACTGGATTGGGTAATATCAGGAATTCTCACCACCTAATCCTCAGGGAAAACAGTCTAAAAATGAGAAACATTTTGGTTTTAAAAGCTAGGATTATGATTTTTATGTGTGTAGCAGTAATTAATAATATAGGCATAAGAAGTAATTAACAATATAGGCATATCTTATGAAGTGAGTATGAAAATTAACTTAAATATTCATGGAAGTTATCAAATATCGCATCTCATTTTGAATGGCATTTCTCTTAGATGAGACATTAGCTCCTGGTTAACTTTTCAGCCCTGCATGGATGAACTGCATTTATTACGTGTTTCAGGTTGTTTTCTCTGGTTTGGAGATTGAACATAAGATGGCATTGTACAGGAATGGGCAGGATTGACATACCAGGACATCACTCCTGTTATCTGGGACGTTTGAACACTTTGTGTGAATTCAACTAGCTGGAGCTAGTGGGAGTCTTTCCATTTATTTCATCAGGCTGGGAATGCAGCCCAAAGCTGGTTTTATTTGCCATTGTTTTCACTTTGATAAAGAGCTGATAGAATCAGCTGTTACACAGGAGCTTCTTTGGGAGACTGGAGAAAGCTTATTTAGACACAGACTGTGAGCATTTTTAACATTTCCATCCTTGTCAGGGCAAAACTTGGCTTCTGCATGTGTGTCCATGTAATTGGGTGGATAGGCTGATGTCTTTCTGCATCTGCCAAGGACTTTCCAGTGTTTCGTGTGCTGCTCAGAGCTTTTTGAGCTGCTCCAAATATTGTATGTAAATGGGCAAAAATGCAGACAAAATTTCCCAGGTCGATTTTTTTTTTTAACAAATGAAAATGTGAGCCAAAGATGATGATGCCATACCTATTTAGCCCTTATTGGTTTTGTGTGATTTTAGGATGTTTTTCAAATTAGGGATGATTTTTATAGACACATAAGAGTATCTCTCTAAGAGGACTGAAATATGAAAAATCATTGATTCCTGTTAAAATACCTACTAATAATGAAAGATCAATAGAAAATCTTTTTCTTGAATAATGTCTGTGAATTTTGTATCCATATTGCAAGTCCATCAGAGAATATATCTCAATCTAATGTATTTCACTTAGTGGAACCTAATCAGTTTTCAGTATGTGACGTTACTTTCATGTTTTTTAATCTACTTTTCACCTCAAATTTTGTATGAATGATGAGATTCATTAGTTTAGTGTTCAGAAAAGAAGATCATTTATGAGTTATCATTGATTAAGCAGAGGTTTAATTTTAAATTAGGTTTTCTTTAAGTGTTTTCTGTGCTATGTAGGTTCATAAGTGAACTTATTATCAAAGCTAAAGTATATTAATTTGTTATGAATGTACTTTTAATGATTGTTAAGTACAAAATATTAACTGATTATAAACCATTCATAAAAACAGTGTTAGCAAAAGGGGATTATTACTGTATGGTGTTACAGTACATAGTGGAAACTGCTAAATACAAGCCACATTGGAGTATTTTAAAAGAAAATATTGATTTAACTATCAAACTGTTTACTTGGAAATATGGATTTATTGTCAAACTGAGGTTTCTCAGGAGCAGCACTAATTCTTGTAGAAAAATTAGCATAAAAGCATTTTCTACATTTGAACAGTCAGTCGTGAATAATATTAAAATATTGAAAAACAACTCCTGGAGATTGACTAAACGGTTGCCTCTCACCTAAAATCCATTTCTACAATGTTAATGAGAGATGCATATATTTATACTCAAATGTGTGACTTGAGATAGTCATGGTGCTTGCTTTGGTGTCAGATTAGTTTCACAAAAAGAAGAGAAATTCATGCAGGTAAGAGGACTCCTACAAAATTTCTACTGTTGTGATAGCTGTGTTGGAGACTAATAGATGTAGGGGTTATGTGAGTTGTAGCTCTTTTAGCTAAAACCTGGTGCAAACACGGCTGTATTTGGAAGGGCTTCTGGCTATAGCCTGTGGACTCAGAGCTGGCGAGGTTTGAGCCTTGTAGCACAAGAATGGTTCTGGGTTAATACCTCTGTCTTAGAACAACCTACACTGTGGAGTAGGAAGGAGCAAAACGCTGTTGGGATGGAGTGATGCAGGTCTGCATTCATGGAAGAGCCTCAAAAGGGGACATGGTGATGTGGGACAGCGAGGAGTGTTTACCGCCAGGCGTGGGCGCATCACTTGCCCTTATCAGCACTTGGCCACCGTCTCCCAGCATGGCCTGGTCTGAACCTGCTAAGCCCTGGCTGTGTGTGAGCTCATCCGTGGCTGATGAACTGAGCACCAGGCCATGGAGCTGAGCTGGTCCGCGTGATGGGAATGCAGCAGCACGCAGCATGCACTGTCAGCACCGCGCAAGAGGCAGGGACCCTACAGGTGCTCGGTTTCTGTGTGCAGCATGAGGGGCAAATCATGGTATCTATAGGCAAGGAGTAAGGAAACATACCACAAGCTGCCTCATGCAAATACTGAGGCTTCTTGTAAGAGGGATTTAAATCACAGAGGTAATAAGCATGCTATTCAGGAAAAGACAGAGCTGCCTTTAGCCTGGTTATGTTATCATGTCTCCATCTTCCTCATGTGGAGCCATAAACCCATCCTCAGAGTATGCCTGAATGTGGGACTGGAAACCAAAAACTTGGGTTTTGTGATTGCTTGCTTAATTTAACCTAGAGGCATTCAGGTGAAATGCTCTCTTACACAGAAAAACCAGCATGAAATTTTGTTTTGTTTCCCTATATGCATGAGACAAGGGTGTAATGGATGAGACTAGTTGTTTCTCTTGTTCCAGATGAATAGATGTTCATTATTTTGTGAAGCTCTGTAGGTGTGGAGCATATTTCTAACATCTAAATAAATAATATAATGAAAGGTATGAAGGACACATTGAAATGAGTATTATCACTTCTTCCTTGAAAGAACAATGATACATGCACCTTAATAAGAAATACAAGAGCCATGGTTTAATAAGAACTGGAGTGTGAACCAACAAAATTGCATGAAACAACTTGCAGTTTGCTTTCAAAATGTTGGTATCTACAGTGTGTGATTTGTGGGCATTTGCTAAGGCATATTTAGCAGAGCTGTATTGAGCTTGTTGCAGTGTTAGTAATCACTTCATATTCCACAAATCTCTGGTTTTGTCTGTGGAATCTTTTTTTTTTTCTTTCACAGCTGTACAAAATGGATGAAAAACTCATTTCTTTTAGCATGAAATTACAACCATTCAGCAGTATTTCTGATGAACTGTTAAAGCTTGACTTTGGCAAGGTCTGCAGTAGGAGCACATAATTAAAATAAGAATGCCATGTTACAGGAGAAGATTAATCCAGCAATGCCTGTAAAAAACTGAGGTTTGTTCTTACATAGCAAACTAGTTTTATGTATGAAATAGGAATCCCGGTAAAGCTTGGTTTGTACTGGTATAGCTATATCAGTCTTAAGTGTGCCATTGCAGCTCTCTGAATTAAGTATTACACCTCTTTGCACTTTTCCTACATATAGCTATCTGCAAAAATGTGTAATGTGGATATAAACTTCTTTCATGGCTATGCTATGGTAAATACTTACAGGGTGCCTATTTACTTGCAGGGTGCATCTACATAAAAAAATAGAAATAAGGTTTTCATACAATTCTGCATTTTTAGGGTCATTGATATGTCGGTTGCCAATATTCTGTCAGAGCAATAACCACCTAACTATTTGTTACTACTTTCTGTCTCCTCAAACCTGCTGTCATAACTGCAGCTTTTGTCATACCCTGGTTGACCTTTCTCTGATCTAAATTGGCCTTTAACAGTAGCTTCTCTGTAACTTACCTAATTTTAATAGGATCATATTCAGTGGAAAATAAATGCATGGCGCAATATTGTAAAAATATTAAGATTTGTTGAAATTAAACACCATATAGCATGGGGTGTTTTTTAGAGACTATTGCTTACATATGTACTCTGTCATTATGTGGAAAACTTTCAAGAGAATGATTAGTATATATTGTGTCTTAAAGGATTGACAGTGGTCCCCAAAATAAGAGTTGAAATAGGTGTTGTTTCTGTTGCCTGTGCAATTGCTCACGAGTGTCTATTGAAAATACTGCAGCTATAGAGAATACCTGTACAGACCCTGCTCTGCTATGCTTGAAAATCGTGTTGTGACATTTATAATCTGAAAGAAGCTTCATGTTCCTGTATATTCATAACTAAAGCTTTTACTATCACTAGAGGGCAGTAAATACAAGCGCTAAATTACATATCTTATCAGACTGTATTAATTTTTTCTTTTTTTGTTAAATTTAAAATAATAAGAGACCCTTACTCTTTATTAAACACCTTAGTTCCTGGGTTTTACTACATATTTCCCCTAAAGTAGTTTAAAGGAAAGTTGTCATCTCCATTTGTTTAACAACAAAATATTCTCATATTTTTTTCATAAGAATTATGTATTCCAAATAAAAATATCTGAAAAATGAAACTTCATAGGCTAGTCCATAATTTTTAACAATTGTAATTCTGACAGGCCAAAGGCTTCCAAGAAAACCTTTTTAAAGGAGTATAATTGTGCTGCAGTTAGCACACTTAAAACTTCCTTCAAAAGAACTGGAGATATGTTCCACTTACAGTCATCAGTTCTCAGCCACCAGTGAAGTTGGTCTCTTTTTGATATCAGCATGAGACCCAGCTTTGTCTCTGTCCCCACAGCTCACTTAGTGTGTGTCAGCTGGTTGCCACAGTTGAAACAACTTCTCATATTTGTAAAATTACTAATTGTATGTTTGGGACTTTTTACTTAAATCTTACAGTTTCTCTCCTAGTCTAGATTCTTATGTGGAACCCAGAGAACTTTGGTGAGGCTGCTTGATTCAGCATAGTTTTCTTGTCTCTGGCTGTCCTACGGCTTCCTCTAGTCCGGCCCTGGGTTTTGGCTGAGTCCATCCACATGCTCTTGCTTGCTGGATGAACTGACCATTCTTTTCTGCTGTGGTCTTCCAGCACTGAGTAGACTCTTCATTTTGTGGGGAAGCTTTGGTGGTGTACATACCAGCACAACTCACAAATGGAGCTGGCTAAAGCTGTGAAAACAGTGCTGTGTTTGTGACGAGTAAGAGCTGGATTTGACACGCGTAATTATTACTGTTCTCTGATGTGTGAAGGTCAGTCTAAAAATCATAGAATCATAGAAATGTTAGCATTGGAAGGGATCTTAAAGATTATCTAGTTCTAACCACCTGCCCAAGGCCTTTTTCATGTTTTCAAATGTTCATCATTTGGCTTATGAGATTTGTTCAGGCTATCTGTTCTTGTTTGTAAGTGCATACAACCTTGAAAACTAAAACTGGTGATATGCTCAGATGTCTTCTTCTTTGCTTTACTTTTTGCTGCTTACTAGACAAGATGCGCTACATCCAGCACACTTGTATTCAGAATTGATGCTCAGACATCTCTCAAAATGCTCTTAGTGCAATTTCATATTCAATCCAAGGGGTTGCATTTGAGACCACTCCTCTTCTCTCAAAGCTAAGTATATTTTTATATTACCCATCACTTATCTGTAGTAGGAAAGACAAAGGTGGTAAATCTCCCATGTGACAGTTCATAAAAGTACTGCAACTGAATCAGAGAATAAGGTTGAAAGTGACCCCAGTGGGTCATCTGGTCCCACCTTGTTGCTCAAATAGGACCATCCTGGAGCATATTGCATGGGATTGATTCCAGATGGTGCTTGAATATTTCCAGTGAGGGAGACTAAACAGCCTCTCTGGCAATCTGTTCCAGTGCAGTCACTCACATTGTAAGTTTCTTCCTCATGTTCAGGGGGATCTTTCTGTGCATTAGCTTCTGCCATTGTCTCTTGTACTATTGCTTGGCACCACTAAGAGCCTGGTCCATCCTTTTAACATCCTCTCTTCAGATACTGTATGCATTGATAAGGTTCTGTCTCCATTTTTTCTTGAAGATGAACATGCCCAGCTCCCTCAACCTTTCATTGTAAAAGAGATGCTCCAGCCCCCAAATCATCTTTGCTTTCTTCTTCTGGACTTGTTCCAGGGGTTCCATGTCTGTCTTGTCCTGAGGAGCCCAGAACTGGACACAGCACTCCAGGGGCTGAGAAGAGGGGCAGGATCACCCTTTGTGACCTGCTGGCAATGCTCTTCCTACTACATCCAGGGTACCACTGACCTTCCCTATGTCATCTTGTAGTGTGTGTCGATTTCAGCCCAGCTGGTTAGAAGCAGTTTCAGTTGCCTTTCATTGCTTCTTTGGTGCTAGAGAATCAGGTCCGCTGTGCTGTGGTTCTTTTTATTTTCATGATTCTCCACAGTAGCTGTGGGATTATAAGTTAAATAGACTGAGGTTTTTCTTTTACTACAGAAGATTTTCTCTGTCACATTAATAATATTTGCAAGGTTTTTTTCCTATACAATGTACATAATAGAAATTAGGAAAAGATTCACTAAAGCTGTGTGCACTGTTCCATTACGTGTGTTGCCAGAATAAGAGGCTTAGAGTCTTTCTTTTTATTTAGAGTCACAGAAGACACAGATTTTTGGGGGTGACAGTATCACTATGAAATGCCCTGTTGTGACTTTACATACTCATCAGGATTCCTGCTTTCTTCAGTGTAGTTCACCTAGTCGTGAACCGTGTTCCTTATTGATGGTGTCCTTGCAGACATTAAATTCCCTGAACTGCATGTAGCTTTCCCCTTAAATTCCCTGAATTGTACTTTACATGAATGATGTCAACATTCTAAACAAGCGAGGCTGCTGGTGGTGACTTTCACATCCTCACAGTTTATCCCATTAACCACTCCTCCTCCCAATTGTTTCTGTTCTCTGGAAATCTTCACGGTAGCGGCATAATTCCAGATCATCAATGAAGATATTTAGTACAATGAAACAGTTTCAAATCATGCAAAACCTTACTTAAAACAGTCCCATTAGATGAAGACAGCCTGTTTATGACCATTAGGACAAAGTCTATAATCAGATTCTTTGCTCACTCAATGTGCCTTCTTTCAACATTGAGAGTGGTGCGGAATATTTTACAGTTATAAATCAAATGCTCCATGACAGTACAAGAATATTACATGTTTAAACACATAAATGATAATGAATGGCATTAATTACACTTTTATGTCTCACTTCCTTATTGAGCAAAACCTGGAGTATGTGCATACCAGTTTTTCTGCCATTATACCCAGGACTGGGGTTTCATGAAGTGGTCTGAACCAACCTGTCCATCCTGCTTGGGAATTTTAAGTAGCACAAATTAACATTTTTAAAGTCTTTAAAAGTATGCTAAAACTGAACATTGCAGCTCCTGGGATCCCTGCCACCTTTTTTTATGATTTCTTTGGAGAAAGTTGTCCAGAATCATTGATTAAATAATAGCTAACATTTGCTAAGGGTGTTAAGGGACTTCATCATCATTGAGTCTTTCAAGGTCATTGTCTTGGTGCTTTCAAAACACATAACAGTGCTCATTAAAAACTTCCTTTTTTTTTTTCTCTGAATTATTTTATTACTCACTTACTATAATTTCAAATTATACCTTTCCCATTTCCATATATTTTGATTGATTGGAACCATTGTAGAAAATGTCATTATGTCCTTCCTCCCCCATATTTTATCTTCATGGATGTATATTTGTATGAAAAACAAGAATTTCTAATTTTTTTTTTTTTATATTGAATTTCTCTAGGTATTTAGTTAGTGGCAGCTATTTACCATGCACTCATCTATCCACCATAACCTCTCCTAAAGCTGCTTATTCAATGATTGCAACCTGAGAATTCAGGAGGAAAATAAACCATAACCATTCTTGTAAATAGGAGCTGGTGTGAATTTCCTGGATCTCCACATCTGAGATCCAAAGTCAGGGAGCAGGCTTTCTAAATCAGTGAAGTCATACTGATTAATTCTATTAAATTAAATTCTATTACAGCAATCATTAGTTTTATGAGGTTGAGACTATGAGTCTTGAAAAAATAATACAAGTCAGTAATAAGCAGTGTGTATCAGGGGTAATTGCCTATTATAAGTATAGTTATTATGGAGCTAGTATGAATTGATGTAACGTATATTTACATTGGAGGAAAATTCTTTTTCCTGGCTTTGTATCAAAGTGACCTAGCTAATAACTTGAGAAACAATATTCTTCAATAAATTCCACCAACTGTTACTCAGTAATTTTTATAGATGTATCTTTGTCTCATACGCTAGTGGGGAAGAAAAAAAATTGATGACTTTTTAATACATGCTCAACATCTGGTGTAATTTACATACCAGCCATTTTAAATATTTCTAATCTGAATCAAGTTCTTTTGGGAACAGCTCTTTGGGAAGAGTTGTTAATATTTCATGAGGGAGCAGCCTTTAGTAGCAAAGTAAGAAAAAAATATTTAAGACTTGACTTGTGTCTTCTCATACAACTTATTGCAACCAAAATTTCATGCCACATGATTCATTCCTAAAGCAGCCAAAAGTTAATTTACCATTTTCTAAGTCATGCTTGAAATTGCCTCCTGAAAAAAGGCATCATTTTTTCACTTCTGTGTTGATGCTGGGTAGGTGGCAGCAGTGCTCTCTTGTGCATGATAGGAAGACAATGAAACACAGATGTAGAGAAGCTCTATATTCAGCATTATGAAGTTGAACTGGAAGAATCAGGAGAAATATTTTCTAAAAGTTCTTTTTGATGTCTTTAATGTCTTGCTGAGTGTATAGTAACCCCAGATCTGTTTTCAAAACTTAATTGTTTTATAAACATCTAGCTCCATCAATTCAGACCAAGTATAACTGTGCATATTAAAATGTGTCAGAAATGTTTTATATTATCTATTTTAAGGCAAACAGTATGCCTTCCACATGAAAATACTTTAAGTACTGATGATCTGTTGATTGTATCCAGTTGTCATGCTGCTCTAGGTTTCTCTGCTGTAAGAAAGAGATTTGTTGATATAATATTTTGCCCTATTGATCTTTACAGGTTCAATTCTTTTTGAAGCACTTAGTGTTGCTGAATACTTCAGCCAAAACCTCTCTTATTATTCTTAGTATCTTCCAGTGAATCAGCAGTGTGGGATTAGGCTGAACACTGCACCTCATTCAGCTTGTTCTCAGGCATTTGCCCATTGTCACTCTCTCTTTCTTTTGACACAACAAAGACTCAGAAATTTGCTGCAGTAGTGCATGTGCCTTGCACAGAGTGGAGCAAGATAATCAGAGAACCATAGAATGGCTTGGGTTGGAAGGGACTTTAAAGATCATCTAGTTCCAGCCCCCCCTGCCGTGGGCATAATGTATTCCTCCTTTCAAGTTTTGGTCTCTGAGTGGCAGATGGCGGGATCTTTTATTTAATGCTTGAGTCAGCTCACTGACACACTCCACTTTCAATCAATCCCTTCTTTTTTTCAATGATGTATAGCTGTAATTGATTATAATAATCTGCTGAGGCAGAAAGAGCAAAAGTTGAACAAATACAGTGAGAATTTGAGGACTCTTATTGTCTCACTTCTTACATCTCCATGGAAGCTTAACATTTACTGGGAATTGTAAGACACATGACTTGCTTTAGCTTAATAGTAACTGCATTTACCTCTTTAAATAAAAAAGCATTAGCAGCCTGGCCCAATAGTCTGAGATAGTTTTTTAATGTAGATGGCATAAAAGCCAAAAAATTTCATTGTTGAAGTACATCATAAACTACTCAAAAATGAGACAGATCTATTTATGTTGGGTTTCTTTCCCATTAAAAAAACACCTAAAAATATATTTTTCTTCCATATGAAAAAATAATCCCACTAGGCAATTCAGACAGATGTATGCACAATACTAATTTTGACTGCTAGGATGGTGTGTCCATTGAAAACTGGTTAATGCTGCTGAAGTGACGAGACTTTAGCCCAATTATTTTTGAATAGCATGTGAATGCTGCAGGCAGGGATGCCATTAGGAAAGGGCATTTGCTGTCAGGGAGGAAAAAAAAAAAGGAAAAGAAAAAAAGAAGTCTCCCATGCCCAGGAGAGTCCCCAGAATCAGCCAATGAGAAATTACTGTATTTCATGATACCAGCCCTGCAGATTTATATCTTTTAGGGTGACACACTATTGGCTGCTAGTATGGCTTTATGGGAGGGATCGCTTACACTGTCTGTGGCTTCCTCTTCAGGTTCCTTATTTGGTAGCTGTTGATAGAGCAAGTCTTTGAGCAGCTGAGCATCTTGACATACATTATTCATTAAATCCTGGTGTTCAGGAAATATGCATATCCCTAGCTCTTCAGAAATTTCCTCAGCTCGTACAAAATGTGTCTTCAACGTTGCCTCTGAATGCTTGGAGTTTCACAAATGGCATTTATACAATCGGAAGACCACACGGTTGGATTTCACTTCAGTATGTCTCCTGAGCACACAGTTGCTGAGAACCTGAAGACCAGCAAAAAGAATTAGGAGAGGGAAGACGGAGTCTTTATTCTTGGAAGTCTTTTGCAGTGTCAGATAGCAAAGAACTGATAGCTTAGATTGGTAGTATAGAAAAAAACCGAAAATGCCTGAGGCAAACTATTTACTCTCAGTTTCTTGGGGCTACATAAAGGTAGGATTTTGTTTTACCTTTTAAGAACTTTGATTTATGGTGCATGATCACTGGATAGCATGAGGATTTGTGGGTGATATGATTGTGACTAATTTGAAGTGAAAAATCAGACAGCAAGCCTTTGTTCAGCAAGAAGAATGGTATGCACAGTATAGTCTTTTTTAGAAGCTGTGCTGGGACTTTTAAAAATATATTACTTCAGTGAATGATTAGACCAAGTCTAAAGCCAAAGAAATTCAGAACAGTTTTGTGTTCTTTCAGAAAAAGGTTGCTACAAAACTGTATTTCTAGCCACTAAAATGTTTTAAAATCTCCAAATACCAAAAACAGAGATACTATACAATAGAAGAGAGCATGAGTAAGGAAGCTGAGGATAATGGGTGGATGCATGACTCATAATGGTTTTAATAGCTGAAGAAAGGTGAAATTATGAGCACTGTCTTTCAACAGCATTTTTGGTAGCCTCTGTGAGTGTGACAGTTTATTGATTAAAACCTTGGAAATTGCCATCTTTTAATACTGATCTATGTTGTTACGTGAGGCAGTGTGAACTAGCTTGAAATAGCAATGCTGCTAGAAAATGGAATTAAATTAAATAAGCTTTATCTCTTTTATGGAAAAGTTTTGCATCAAGGAGTTAAATCAGTATGCCTGTCAACGCACAGAACTGAAATCTACTTAATAGAAAGACACATATGAACTTTGGTTTATCCCTAAAAAATTATGTTTGTACTTAAGAAAAATGCTGCTGCTTGTATACTTTTATAATTGTTATTGAGTGTGTAAAAAAAAAAAATTATCCTGTGCTTGACATACAATACGTGTACCAAATCATTCTGCTTTAAAGAAATTCTGATTTCTCCTGAACGAAATAAAGCATATGTTGAATTAAATTACTAAGAATAGCACAAGCATTATATTTGCACAATTGAATTTCTTTTATTAATATCTACTTTTACAATAGATATATGTCTTTTAAAATAGAAGTGTTAAGCTTGATTTTGTCCAATTATGAGTATTTTCAGCTAATGCTGAATTGTTACAATATATTATCAAGGATTTTGATCACTCATCTGTGAAGAAATTCATCCTATATTTCTAGCTAGGTAGATTACTTTCTTGTTTGCCAAAGCAATAAGATGAAATTACTTTGCATTTCAGCTAAAAGTAATTTATTGTAATTTACTAGAAAGTATTTCCTGCATTTCTAGGCAGCTGTTGTCATGTTCCTCTTGCTAAATCAGAAAAATTCAATCACCAATTTAAAAAAAATAAAGTTCACTCTTACTGTTAGGCTTTAGAATTCATAGACTATTTTTCTAATTGAAGTTTAGCAGAGACCATGGTGTAATTGAGTACAAATGAGGAAAAAATGTTCTTTGTATAGAGAGTGTCCTATACTGTCTACAGACAATGATTTTAGTTAAGAAGCTAAGTCGTCTGTGAGCACAATTTTATTACAGTGCTTTTTGAGAGAAAAAATGTGAGAAGAAGCAAAGACATTCTGTTTTTTGTGACATTCCAAGCAATTATGTAGAGAATTTATGAAACTCTGAAGATTGAAATATCTTATTCTCAGATTGTAATATATTATAAGATGTATCTTATTGTATGTAATATAAGATATAACACCGTATATGGTTATATTCCTTATTGTGTACATATATCTGTGTGCTTCAGGCTGTACTTTATCTCCCGTGAATCCTATTTTGGAAAATAGGAATGTTTACCCCTGGTTTTTGTTGAGTATCTATTACTGAAAAAATGAGCACTACTCTTAATGACAGCCTTAGAGATGCCTGCCTTTCTGTAGCTTACCATAAAAACCAGTGCCTGGCCTTGATACTAATTAAACCAATGGGCTTTCAACACAAACCTTTAGCTATGAGGAATGCTGTTAATGTATCCAGAATGCTGCTAAAAATCAAAGATAGTTTTGCATCGATAAGCACTACAGACAGAAGCCTTATGTTAATTTGTAAGGCTGACTTATTTAAAATTCCTTGTTATATTGCAGAATACAAGCTTTTAAAATCTAGTAATGTAATATAGTTTATTCATTTTGAGATACAAGCATATTCTAAAAATAACATTGGTAGATATTTCAGAAACAAAACATAGTCATGTAAGTTGAATGTTCCAAGTATTAGTAGTCTGTTCCATGGATGTATTCTATTCCATGTAAGTTTTTAGAAATGCTACCTAGAAAAGAAGCAGCCATAAAGGCTGAAACTGGGATCTTTGCCCCGCAGATTTGGGAGCTAGTGCTATGAGAGTCCCCTGTCACTTTTGAGCATTTTTATTCCAGCCTCCTCTGGACTTGGACTTGATAAATGCTCAAACTGAAGGCCAGGCAGGACTGGGCTTTTTGGTCCATGTTTCACCTTCAGTATTGGTGTCAAAGGCTGTGTTGGAGGCAGCCTCTTTACACTCCCACTCTCGGCAGGAACAGAAAGCCTGCATGGAAGAGACCCTGCTGCTGCAGGGAGTCTACAGCAAGAGTGGTTATGTGTGCTTCATCTCCACACAACTAGCTGCTTCTTTACTTAAGCTCTTTGTTATAGAGTCAAGAACTTTACACAGAATTTGTAAAATCTTCTAAAGTGTAAACAATAACCTACATATGTATAAAGTGTGTGGTCCAAACCTGTTCATGGCCATAAATCAACTCTGTTTGGATCTTGGAGTTAGTGATTCTTTCTAACATATATTCAAATTCTTCTAAAAATGTATCAATGCTCTGGTTGCCATCTGGGAACATGGTTACTCTAAAAGTTTGTCTGTGTTTTTCTGTGTGATACTGGCATCAGAAGAGTATCTTATTTTTCAAAAAAACTCCTCCAGGTATGCTTATCCTAGGCTGACAGCAGTAATATAAATACAGAGGTGTGCACACAATGGGCTTTAGCCCAGAAAGACCTAAACTACAAACCTCTTCTTGGGAACTTAAAACAATTAGGAAATCGTTCTCAGTTCATTAAGTATATACCTTTATTCTTATGTATTACAGTTTTTGCTAGAGCAGACTTAGGTGTGTAAAGGAAGATAGAGGTGCACATCTACTCTTTTCACTTTAGAGACATTTTTAGTGTTATTTTAATGCTCTGCTGGTATTTGTGTTGAGGGCTCTGCTCCTTCTTATTCCCCCCATCCCCCTAACCCCAGCTGAAATTAAAATCTAAAATAAATAAAAACAAATGAAATTTAGAAAACACTGCTTAAGGAAATATTTTCAGAATATTTTTTAGAAAAGAGTTTGTGGCTCTATTGCTCTGACATCAGTATTTGGCAATGAAGAACTGTATAATTCACTTAATGGGCATTTTATTGCCAGTTCATTTTCATGGTGACTTTCTAAGGATATAGTGAAGGACTGTTGCATTCCAAAGGGACGTATGTGTCATTTTTCCAACCTAACAATGCCTGGTGGGATGTGTGAAAATCTTTCTTTCTGAGAAAAATACAGTTTATGCATAGATCAGCCAAAAACCTCTGCTTCGTCCCCATGCTGAGCTCACATATCATAATTAAATTGTGTGGTTTAAATGTTTATTAATAACAAGAGTTTTGATCTTTATGATTTATTTTCTTGAATTTGGAAAGTATATTACATTCAGATTTTAAAATTCTAACTCAACATATCATCTTTAATATTTACTGCTGTTAGGAACAAGGTGGTTTTATGCCCTCTTTGACTTGTTTTGAACATAACATGCAACGTGTTATTTTCAGGAGGCCAAATGATGAGATTGTGGATTCTAGATAAGTTTCCAGCACTTTGGGGTGTTTCTTGAATAAATAAAATATTGTTGGCTCATGGATGTGACCAACTTTTCTGGTTGGCAATAAGAGCTTGTGGAAGCCATGTGAGAGGCAAACTTTCATTATAAAGTAATTGTGCAGAGCTGTGTAAGATGTGTATCTTTGAAACAGTTATTATTTATGGGTGCAATTGGGCCCAAATTAAATCTTTGAGAAATAGGTAAAAATTGGGAAAAAATAATAGGGTTGAATTTTGTTTTGATTGCTTTTTTCTTAGATTTTTTTTCCTCAAAAGGCAAGTTATGAAACATAAGTGGACTGAGAAATGTACAAATACAGTGAAACAGAGTATAAACAAAAGAATGCCTGAATATTTTGATTGCTGTTTGTCTCTCATGTTTGATTTTTTTAATATTCTCAAAGAGCATTATTGTTCTGCATCGGCCGCTGCTGTCTGCATATGGTCTTCAGCTTCATCTGATTCAATGCTAATGACGATTGTACGGCTTTGTCAGATAATTAGAAAAATCAAAACAGTTCTCTAAACTCCTGCTTAGTCCAGAAGTTTTCACGTCAATTAAAGTTTTGGTCCTGTGGCGTCAGCAACATGTGAAAGAGTATGAGGAAATTGTGCAGCTACAGTTCTTCAAAGCCAAAGGCATCTGCAATTGAATTTGCTCTCAGCAGGAGGGCCTTGCAGAGGCTGAGGGACTTGTTCCACTTTACACCCTTGTTCAGCAGTAACACAGACTATTCTCCAGTTCTCATGCAAATGGTTGAGTTTTCATGTTCTACTGACTTGTGGGGTGATGGGAGGTGGGAAGATGAGGGTTGGAACAGACTAGTGGGGAACATAGCACTAGAAAAGAATGTAGTGTACCTTCCATTTGCTGTGGATATTCATACAACCAATACTGAGCTTAAAATTCTTAAAGAGTATATGCTTTGTAAGTTCCATAACATGATTTCCAGTAAGAAATTACAAACCTCTCTACCCACTCCCTGCAGTTAAATTTATTACTTGGGAGAAAAAAAAAATATCCTACCTATTTCCTCTGTCAGGTACGTGCAAATACCGATTTGTTCCTCTTTCAAAGTTGGAAAACCTTTAAGAAAACATTCTGAAGAGTACATGCCAGTGGTAGTTAGATGGTCTTTTGTTCCAGAGTGTGGAACATGACACAACCGGTGTTTTTCTGCAGCAAAAACAGCAACACCAAACTTGGCATTATGTAGAAGTGTTTACTAGGAAACAACCAGGGAGATGAGGATCTATTGAAGTTAGGATCCAGTGAACTAGCTAATCAAATTAAGGAAGAGAGGATATTGAAGTAGTAATGGATAAACTGATGACATGCCTGGAAGTTAATGTGGTTTTGTCAACTCCTGACATTTTATTAATATTCATATACTCAATATTTAATTTGAAGCTGCAGTCTCTGGATGCCATGCGGAGACAAACTGTTCCATTACATCTTCAGTTTTTGTCTTACATATTACAGTTTCTCACCTTTTGTGGGAACAGAAGAAAAAGTGTGTGAGCATGACTTAAGAGTGTTAAGTGTTTAAAAGTCTAAAGACAGACTTTTAAGAAAAATGTCTTGGTATTTTTGGACCAGTCATTTTATTGCTTGGTAAACTTGGCTTGAATTTTCAATATTTGAGAGTGGTAACAAACATTAGGCATTGCTGAAGAGGTTGAGATTGGTTTTGTCTAGAGTGCACAGCTCTGTAGTTCTCATAGTATGTGTAGCTGTGTTCGCAGTATGGTTCTAATTTTCAGACATATGTTGAGTACTTCCTAGCACATGACTATATCTGAGATCAAAGCTGAGCCTTTGGCTTGTGACTAAAGTAGTATTCAGTCTTTGTAGCTCTGGAACTTCCTGAGCTGATGACATGTCAAGATGGCAGGAAAATGGGGTGGCTAATGGTTAGAATGTTTTATTAAAGGTAATTTTGTTGGGCACATTGTGAGCAATATGGTAATTGGTGGCTTACAAAGATATTGTGAGGAAAATAACACCTTTCATTATGCAAGGCTATTTTGAAGAAATAGCTTTGATGATTCTAGTGGAATGGAAATGGGATGGTTAATATTTACTACAGTGGTTTATCTCCTTTGAAGAAGAATAAACTATAAATTACCTGTTTTCAACATAGAGGGATGTTTACATGTATATACTCTAAGGGTAGCTATTCCTTGATATAATGGATAGTCATGACTGCATGGAGAAAGTAAAAGGTGATTCTGAAAGTTGCACAAATCATTTTGCTTTGTTAAGAGAAAAGATGGCTGAGAAATCTAACAACAAAATAAAAGGATGGCACAATAGGAGGCAAAATTCAATAGTGACAGATGTATGCTAATTTTTATTGGCAAGAGCTGGAATTATTTCTAAGTATTGCTGCCTACTGTTTGTTGGTAGTATCAAGGCAGAGCTATAGCCAATGAAAATGCATCTAAGACAGTGAGAGCTGTATTATGCAATTAACCTGTGAAGCATAATAGCACAGGACATCATTTCACCCTGGAGTCTAGAAGGAATCAAGAAAGGCTCAGTGATGTGTGCCTAATTAATTATACATTTAATAGAATATTAGTATCTACTCTTATCCTATAGATTGCCTAGAGTGAATTGCTAAGAGGGAAATAGAAGGTGTTTCCACAGATGGGTGTTTTCTATCCCAATGTTTCTTGGAGATGCTTGCAGTTTTCTGAGACAGTAGAATGGTCAAGTCATTGGTTGAATATAATAATTTTAGGTCAGAGACAACAAAACCTACCTCTTTTCATATTGGCTAGTATGAAATCAATAAGTTATTTGGATTGTTTGGAGCAATGTTGTAAAGTAATTTTGAGTAGATTAATGATGAGAGGTAAGATAGATTTGAAATGTTACCTAATAAAGTGCAAAAAAATGAAAAACCAGATTAATTTGTAAATCTTGTAAGAGAGCTAGTAGAGAACAACTCGGACATAAGTACATTTTTATTTACTTTCCAAATTAAAATTGAAAAATTGGGTAGGCAATATTATAACTTGTGTGTGTGCAAATGCCATAGAGTTTTCTGTTACTAGTAGGACACTGAACCTCAGTCATTGAATCACTGTGGTGTATTTTAGAAGGTTAAGAATTACATTGTCCAATCCATTAATAAGTTGGTTGGGTGGATCATTGGTGCATGTGATTTCTGCTTACACAGTATATATTCTTGATGCCATAGTGTACATTTATATATATATCTATATATAATCTAAAAAATATATTCTTAATGCTATGTTCTTTCCCCAGTTATAAAGTGACTACATATTCTTATTCTAACTAAAATATATCTTGATGTAGCTAACTTTACACTTTTTTGTTTTCTTTTCCAGTTTAAAAGAATGCTCAACCGTGAGCTAACCCACCTCTCTGAAATGAGCAGGTCAGGCAATCAGGTCTCAGAATATATATCAAACACTTTCTTAGGTAAGACTATGAAAAGCTAACTTTTTTGCCTTTGGGGGGGTTTTATATTTTTCTAGGCTGTGTTAGAGCCTAAAAGCAAGTAGTTTTCCATATTAATTTCTGGTTTCAGGAACTGTGCATTTATCATATTGTTGTCAGCATTTGTGCCGAGAGATCAGGTTAGATCCACTTCCTCACAGCTCAATTAATTTGTGTACGTGATTTCCCTGTGTGTGTAATTACAGATAAATATTCAGATACATATTAAAACAACTATACTGATACTATATTAAGAAATTAATATAATGACTTATAGAGAATCACAGAGATTCACAGAACATCCTTCTGAGTTGAAAGGGATTCACAAGGATTATCAAGTCCAACTCTAAAGTGAATGGTCCATACAGGGCTCAAACCTACAACCTGGCTTTATTAGCACCATGCACTAACCAACTGGGTTAGTCTCAGAGTGGTAATTATATATATATTTATATATTAAAGAGAATTCTACCACTATATTTTCCTACTGGAATTATTGCAGAGGTTTCAGTGTGCTGGAAGCGCATAAGTGCATGTAACCTCATAAAATCTCACAGCAAGCAGTTAAGATATTTTGGTATTCCCTGCGTGCACATGCACAGTTAGGTGCATGTGACTAAATAAGCATCTGAATAGACTTTTTCCAGAAAGTTTTTGCAGCTCAAGATCTTGGCATGCTGGGATGTGAGCGTTAAGAGAAGCCCAACACAATATTACAAAGAATATGGTTCCTTAACCATGGCTTTTTTTCTTAAAATTCATGAAAATCAAGAAAATTTTCATGTTGCTGATTTTGAACATGAAGATAAAGATACTATACCAATCTCAAAATATGTTTTGAGCAAAATACCATTGGTTCATAAAGATGGTGTAATAAGAGATGCACAGTGAAATATATCTAAATTAGGATAACAAGTACTTTAAAAAATGACAGTCATACATGTTAATATCCATCTTATTCTGTGTGAGATGCCATAGCTGGTGCTTTGTGGCTTTTTTGGAAGAAGTGGGGATTCTGTGAAGTACATTTTCTCCTGTCATGCTGCCCAAAAGGGATGGCTGAATGTGCAAGTTCGGCTGGCCCACGGTTGCAGCAGCGGGCCAACTGCTGCAGCACAGCAGGGTTCACGCACTGGGAAGGGGACAAGCCTCTGTCACAGATAAGCAGCATTGCCCAGCTTCATGTGCCCTGAAACCCACAGTGTGCAGTTGCCTGAAAGGATGACCCACTTAGGCTATGGAGACTGAGATGCCAGTGTCTACTTGCTTTCGCTTGAAAGCTTGAGACTTACTTTGACAGGGTAAAGAAATGCATCCGTCAGCCTTTCGCATGAGATCTGAGTCACAAGCAGAAAGAGGGCCAGAGAGGCAATCAATTCTAATTTACTGGACCCCGGGTACTGTTTTCTGTCTGCATGAAAAACTAGATACTTAGAATGGTAGGTATAATAGCAGCACAATAGTGAAAACACCTCATCTACATATTGCTTAAATATTTTCAAAATATTCAGTCTAAGTATGTAGGTTCTAAAAATTTATGCAGAGAGAAAAATTTCTCTCTCTAGAAGTATTTAATGAGTTTATTATCTAATTAATTTTTTTTAATACATAACTTACCTCATCAATATCTGCAAAATTTCTCACATTTGTAAGCTAGGAAGGTGTAATGAGAAAACAGGGTTTTCTGTTCTTATTAAAAAAAACCCAAAAAAAACCCCCAAAAAAACCCCAAAACCAAACTGTTTTCCTTTAGAGATATATGAATGTTTGACGTTATTTACAATGATTAGAAATACTATCTGTGTATATGACATAAGGCTCCTATATTGTGTGTAATAATATGCAAAGTTTCCTTTTTCAGTATCATTAACCTGTTTTCTATGAATGGAAAATGTTTGAGAATCTGTAATTGAGCATAGCATAAACAGGGTCAAAATGGCAAGCTCTCTTTTCTGGATGTTCAGATGGGCACAGCCCTGTGTGCTCAAAGTTACAAAAGCAGAGGAAGTCCCACAGAATTTCTCTGGAGATTTAAGTCATTCAGACAGACACTTCCTTTCACTTGAGTTACTCTGACAGCTCAACTAACGAACCTCTGTTTGATGGGTCTAAACTTTGTGCATATGGCTGAAACCATAAACATCAAAGCACAGGCGCAAGTCACAGCTGCTCATCTGCTGTCGGTTCACACCAGACCAGGGCTGCCATGCTCCGCCTGCCCTCTTTCCCCTTGCAGGGAGAGTGCTGAACTGTGATGGGGTAGTCCAGGGACTCAGTGCTCTAGGCTACAACCTGATGACATTTTCAAAGTCTCTTCTTCATTGTGATTTCTTTGGAATTTGAGGTGTCCATTAAAAGTATCTGCTAAGGGGTAATTAAAAAAAAAAAAAAGGTGAAAAAGCAAACATATAAAAAAGCTCCTAATTAGAAATGGACTTGCTAACCTCATCTGGTTTCAAAGTCTGTATTGGAAATGGAAATGCAGAAAGGAAAAAATACACATGTAAAAAATCCCAATTTTTCTAATTTTCTTTTCAAATTTTATTTTGGTTTAAGGGTTTTTTTTTGCTGTTTTGGCTCATCTCCTGTGTCAGAAACATCATTTCTGGATTTTTGTGGTTTTACTAGTATATTCCTTGAGGTCTAGAAAAGGTGGAGGTACATATCAGCAAAGAAAAGGAGGTAATTTGAAGGGAGTTATTAAACTCTAGGTTGAAATACAGTATGAATAAAAGAAACAAAAATTAATCCATGTTCGTAGTCTTTTTTTTCAGAAAAGCCCTTCGTTTCACTAACTTGGGTTTCTTTGAAGCAGATGTTTGCAGCATTCCACAACCCCATACTGGTTGTGCAGCAATCCTGTGGCAGTTGCCTAAATATATTTTACTCTCTGTTTAATTCTTGTCTGAAGTTTTCCTGGCACATATGTCGATAAATTTTATTAAGTGATGCTGCTGATACTGCTATGGAGGCAAAAGGCCACAGCAAAATTCAGAGGTTAACAAAGCACTCTCTTGTTTTGTCATTATCATTGACTTTAGTTGGAAAGTGTAGAAAAGCTGCACTGGTGGCATGAGCTGTCAACAATCCAAAGTGCTTGTAGATGTGGCTTGGAAAGCACTAAAGGCTTTCCAAGTTGTACAGTCTTAGTAGACAGGACCAGTCCACAAGTATTAAATTCTTCGTGTCTTCAAGTCCAGAAAAAGTTTTCTAAAGGTTTACATGAGGACACACATAGACAGTTTTGAAATACATTTTCAGAGAATGTTTCTCCTGAAAAAAAAGAAAGAAAATTATTTTTTCTTGCAAAGTGTATTCCTGTGCGGTTGTAATAACATTTTTATACTGAGATGATTGACCCTTTCTACAGCACTAGGGATATGGCAGAAGTGGTAATCAGACAGTCACAAGTTGCTTTTAAAGCCAATTCAGAAATAATGAGGCAATTTGAGTAAAAGAGATCTGCTTTTACTGAAGTATAGGTCTATATTTAACTTTTCATGGGTTTAGTGATTTTGATAGAAAGAATCCAAATCTTAAAAGAGGTTTTTCTAAGAATTAAAAAGTCCATAAGGTGCAACTCAAAAGTGAATTTTATAATATTTATAATTCTTTTATAAATTATTCTCTTTTTATTCATTCTTTTGAAGACAAGCAACATGAAGTTGAAATCCCTTCTCCAACACAGAAAGAGAAAGAGAAAAAGAAGAGGCCAATGTCCCAGATCAGTGGAGTCAAAAAACTCATGCACAGCTCCAGCCTGACTAATTCCAGTATTCCCAGGTTTGGAGTTAAAACAGACCAAGAAGATGTCCTTGCCAAGGTAGAGAATATATGAATATCTCCTTGAAATTATATAAACAGTGTGTGGATATTTCTGTATTATTCCATCCTCTACTTATACACATTGGTTTCAAGCTGCAGCACCAAGTGTTTATATCACTTGATACGGCCCAAATTTGTTGGAGTGGAAGAATAGCAAGTAAAATCAGAATCAGACCATAAGGGCTAATTTCAGCATGAAGACAATTTCATCTGGCATTTGTGTATGCATTACAAAGCCTTCCTATTCATAAATAGTATCTGAAGATTGAAGAGTAAACATATTGTGTAGTGTTGCAGGAATGAAAATGTGTAGATAGCGAGCTTATTTTTAAAAAATGCACAAGGGTATATAGCATTAGAACTACCCTTACTATTTTTAGCTGTATCATTTTATGTGCATTCTTTTTCTTATTTTTACAATCTTACTATTTTTTTGCACCAGCAGTTAACTACTTGGTAATAACAGAAAATTGGTATAAAGGGATTTTTGATTGAGTTATGCCTCTTATAACATTTTCAGGAATCTTATTTGAAGAGTGTTTCTGAGACCAGGGAGAGAGCAGCAGAATTGCCCATCTCTGCACATTGCAGAGATGCACTTAGCAGAATTGCACATCTCTGGAGGTTTTCTCCTCACTGAACTTCATTGTCAATAGACAGTGAGATAGTAAAGTGTGTCAGTTAAACTCATACAAGATATTGTAGAGTTTTTCCCTCTGGAGAAATCCACTTAAGAGGCAGTCTTTCCTGCTTAGACAAATGAAATTTGAAAAATGGGTAGATGTAAATTCTGATATGGCAAGATTATTAGCAGCTGCAGAGTTTAGAGTTTAGCCCTTGCAAGGTTTAGCGTGTAACTTGCATACTGGCCAAGTCTTAATGAGTCCTCTGTTTATAATTGCTTCACTCAAAAGTTGTAGGAATTTTTATGTTAGGTTTCAACCTGTTCATTGGTTGATTTTACTCTAGGAACTTGAAGATTTGAACAAGTGGGGCCTTCAGGTTTTCAGAGTAGCCGAGTTATCTGGAAACAGACCTCTGACTGTCATCATGCACACTATTTTTCAGGCAAGTATGAGCAGTCATGCTGCTTTTTTATCTTGGAGATTGTTCTGTGCTTTGAAATCTAATTGTTTTTCCTTTACTTTTATAGGAGCGGGACTTGTTAAAAACTTTTAAGATTCCAGTAGATACTTTAATAACTTACTTGATGACCCTGGAAGACCATTACCATGCAGATGTGGCATACCACAATAACATACATGCTGCAGATGTTGTTCAGTCGACCCATGTTCTACTCTCAACCCCAGCATTAGAGGTAAACTACACTGAAGAGGAAAAGTGGCAGTTGTGAGAGAAAAGGACGCACTGAGAGTCTCCTAAACTAAATATTAAAGATCTTAGTTTCTGCAATGTTTTTAAAAGAAATCTTAGCATTTCTTTGATGAATTCTGTTCTTTTAAAAATATTGTGTGAGGAACAAAGTTACATGTAAATATTGCGCAGAAAACATCACTTCTTTTCATTTTAAATCATTGAATTTTTGCTGTCATAACCTTTTTCACTGTAACATAATGTATATCTTGTTTCTACCATCTTATTATTTCTGCTACATCCTGTTCTGTAGTTATTTCCCATGTGGGATTCTGCCTAACCACAGTAAGCGGAAGTTCTTAGGAAAGTTTATTCTGATCCAGAAAGACTACATTTGTATTGATTTCTAAGATAGATTGGAACATGTATTAAATTTTCACTGGACTCTCTTTTCTTACCTTCCCCCACTCCAATAAATATTTCAAAGTTTTTTGGGAAACCAATTAATCTGTTCTTTTTATAGGAATTATCTTCTTGAAAGTTCTTAAATCTCTGAAGTAGATGGATGTGAAAGATGGAGATTTTCTCTCTTTTAAGGGCAGTTCAGGTCTTAACATAGCAACATTGATGTTGACATACCCCAGCAAATGGTTAGAAAAATTCAGGTAAAGAAGTAGTAGGAATTTTATTAGTTCAAAAGGATTTAGCTTCATTTTCAAGAAGAGCTGCATTTTGACTCTCCTATAATGGGCAATCTTTAATGTTACTGAATACATCTGTACTACCTTCCTCTTAAAAAGTGGACCTTGGCACATTTGGATCCTCAAAGACTTGAAATCTCTTGAGAAAAATTTTCTTGCTCTCAAGATCAGGTAATGTTCTTAAAACACCACTGGCTTCACCGCACAGCTGAACTAGTCATCAGTAAAATTTTGGGGTTTTTTTCCAGACCTTTTTTTTCATGGCCTTATTCTCACAGTGCTTTAGCTGGTGAAATGGCAATGGCTGCCCAGTGCCACTGCTGGTCTTTGCCCTTCTGAGCTGTCCTTGATCAATTTTGAAAGCACTTGCATCATGTGGGTGCTTCTGACAACAGGGTACTGGGCTCAGTGACATTCCAAGTCCATTGCAGTCCTCTTTTCCTATCTTCCTAGAAATCACATACAAATGGAAAAGCAGTAAATGCTAATTGATATGATGTGTAGTCTGTTGCTATTTCCTTTAGATCTAGATGCTATCTCCTAAGATGTGCATCTTTCAAATACTGATACAGAGGAGTCAGGCTGAAATATACACTTTAATTTGTGCTATGAGTTAGAAACCTGTACTTAATTGCCTAATAAAGGTGTATTTATTTACAGACTGAAGTTGAAAATACTTCAGTTGTGGCAGAATTTAGTGATGCTCTCTGTATGAAGTACAAATCACTTTACTTTGGCCAAACTTGAAATATTTATGAAGTTCTACATAATTGATGATTTTACAAAGGGTTTGATAGCTTCTATGTAAAGTCTCTAGAGATCATGGTGTATTTTAAATGTGTTTTGCTTGTTCACATCCAGAATCAAATAAAATCCTTTTTATTGGAAACAATTTTTCACAGATTTGTCATTGTCATTTCTGTTTCATTATATTCTAGGCGGTGTTCACTGATTTGGAGATTCTTGCAGCAATTTTTGCCAGTGCAATACATGATGTAGATCATCCGGGGGTTTCAAACCAATTTCTTATCAACACAAGTAAGTTTGATGCTTAGTGGTTTTCTCAAAAGTTTGCTGTGAGGTCTGCACATAGTGCCTGGAAAATACCACCAGTTCATTCCCTGTTTGCTTATATCTCTAACTTTTCTCAGTAAATAGATAGATGTTTATATTTTAAACCTGATATTACATTGCATTTCTTCTAACTGTAGAAATTATTTACACAGTACACTCTAGCAAGAATTACTAAGGTATAAGCTATAAACCTGGCACTGTTTCAATGTATTGCATGTTTTCTCTCCTGGAAATATAGTTGATTTACATTAAATAGGTAAAGTTTTAAGAAGAGAATGAAGGAAGATAAAAAAAAAAGAAGGCAAGACAAGAATTTATGTGTTTATATTGGAAACATTTGGCATGATGAAGGGTGGAAATTCAGAAAGCAGAAAAGCATGATTCTTTTTAGCAAACAGACAATCCTGTATCCTGGACATGGCTTTTGACCTCTCATGCTTTGTAGACTGAATTTCCTCACCCTGTTTCTGCAGCTATGATAAACATGTTTGGTTTATTCTGACTCCAATGTTATCTCCAAATTTGAAACCCAGTGTACTTCTACATTCCTCAAGGCTGTTGGCAGCATTGCTGAACCTCTATCCCTTCAGTCATCTACTGAAAGAAAAACTCTGTCAACTTTATTGAATCTGATAATGACTCAATAGTTTGTTGCCCCAGTGGCAGCTTGCTTGGATTTTGTTGCCTGATGTCACTATTTTTGCCCTTTTTAGGTCAGTACAAGTTCCATCATACTGTGTTATTTCTTCTGCTCTCTTACAACTTCTCCTTTTATGATAACTGACCCAGAAGTGCAAATTTTAAATAATACTAATAATCCAAGCACAAAAGAAGAAAAAGCAAGAGAAGTGGAAACATACCTAGGGTTGTGTATTTGACCCATCTGGTTGCGCATTTATAGACACTGTCACTTCTGCACATGGGCAGAATCTATTTCACAGGTGTTAAAATAGAATGACCCCAAATCAGCAGTAGAGTTTGAAGAAGGGAGCTCCTGCTCTGACTCCTTGCTGCTGTATATTCAAATAAGACAAATACTTCAGTTTAACCTGTACCTAGTTTTGTTCGTCTCAATGGCCTAAGGGCCATCCTATAATGAAATTAAATTTTATGACTCATCCTCATGAAAGAGGATTAGGATTGACTCTGGATTTTTTGTGCTTTGCTGGAGACCAGTACAGTTTAGCTGTGCAGGCAGAGAGTGAATCAAGCTTTGTGCGAAAACCAAGAAATTCTTAATTGAATCTTAAGAGTGGGCATATGTAAGTAAAGCTTTTTCCTTGCTTGTTGAGTCAGAAATTGAGTACCATGTTATACTGGTGGCTCCAAGGTTATGTGAGGAAACCAATGAATTGTTTAGGTTTAAGAGTGTTGACTTAGTTGAAGGGATGAGTAGTGGTGCATAAAGCTTTTACTTCTAGTTGGATTGAAATTTAGATAATGTAGGAGTCATATTCATGCTGATAATTATCAGCTTAAAAAATATATCTTGTTTTTTGTCAATTCAGCTTTTGATGAAGGAGGCTTATGTGTCAGTCAAGTAAAAACACTAATTGAAACTTTCAGCTGTTGCAAGGTTGAAAGAAACCAAGAGATTTTGTTTATTTTAAATTGTTCTGTGTTCAAGGAAGAAGCTGCAGGGACAGAGACAGAAAAAAATCATCTAATGTTAGCTTTTCAAATCCAAAATTTTCCTAACTTTAAGAAGATAATTCACTTCCATCTAATTTTGTTTCTCCACCTAAATATAAGAATGCATTTTAAAAAAAATCATTCTAGACTTAGTTACATGATAAACTTAGTTAGGCTTAGCTAAAATATGTACATATTTGCCATATTTTCATAATTTTTTTTATGATTAGTCTTGTGACTCTTCTATTATTTTCCTATATAAAGTCTATTACAGAGTTGTTGACTAAACAAATCCCTCTTGAATACTATTAAATAACAAATAAATATGAATATATTAGCATCAGAGTAGATATTTATTTTACCTCTGTAACTCTGTCCTTCCAGAAAAATATTCTTGAATCCTATAATATGTTACAGAGGTTACCAAGGGGGAACTTTCTTCCATTTTTATATCCATTTTGAAGTTGAGTGCATTTTAGCTGTGTCTGTAGCTCCAGCTCTTCCAAAGTATTTTGGCAATGTGGAGTGTTTTGCAGTTGCAGCAAATCAGAAGGCTGTTTGAAAGGAAAATAAACTAGTGCATTATTTCTGCATGAGAAAAATAAGTATGCAAGATTTGTATGTGTCTGTGAAAGACGAAAGAGAGATCATTTTACAAACTTGCTTTCTTTTTGCTTTTGCTGTTACGGTTTTCCTGGTTTTGGGATAAGGAAAGGTGGAGGAAGACTTCCCTGATTCAACAGATTGATTTATTCAAGACAGGAGAGGAAGACAGCAGGAGAATGGATAATAAGATTAATGAAATCTGAAGATCAAAGCTTTTAGAGGCCACCTGTTGAACCAGAGGCATTTTAAAATATAGCTGGTGTAAAAGAAAAAAAGAGGACTAAGAGTGTAATAGACTGATGTGTGTTTAGACTTAGGCTAGAACAGCTGCAATAAACAGAAGTTACTATAGCACAGGAAAAGTATGATCACATAAAAATTATATCAGTATTTTGTGATAGATTTATTTACAAGCTGTATCTTAAAGCATATGCAAGCTGACTGTGCAGTATTCCTGAGTTAAAGCCAAAGCTGTGCAGACATTTCTGTAATTGCTTTGATTTTTCAGAGCTGTCTGTTCAGCCGGTCTAAGCTGACCTTATATGTGTGCCTTAGCACAGGCATGGCTGGGAAGTGTGTGTTTTTGTCACGGCCATATGGGGTGACTGAGGCAAGAATAATTCCATTGGTGAAGACAGTATTACAGACAGCATCAGGGACTGACCATGCCCAAAAACAAGGCAGCATTCAAGGCCACTGCCTGCAGTTTCACACCAGATGACATTACATGAAAAACACAGAAGCATAGCTGTTACCATCCTACCAGCCTTCAGCTGTCATGGACTAACAACTGTATAGTTCACTAGGCATCTTAGCATCTTAGATAACTGCAGAAAGACATGATTTGAAAATCAAGAAGCTGGTGCTCCTCAGCAGACCTGCAGAAAAGCCCCAGCTGTATATTCCCAGGTCAAAGTGCTGGGAAGCTGAAACTTGACTAACAGTAGAATTTTAGGTGTTGTGACAGAGAGAGGCGTAAGAAGAAAACACGTCAGTGTGTTTTAGTTGAGGTGTGTTTATGCATATATTATGCATATAATATTTTCTAAGTTGCCTCTTGCAGATATGAAAATTCATTCTAAAAATTAACTTTCTTATATTTTTTCTAACCTGCCACTCCAGGCACATGTTCCTGCATCATTGCAAAGCCTTTTCTTTGTTTTCTCAAATTTGGCTTGACCTAGTAAGTTATTCAGTGAATAATTCTGTAACTTTCAGGGCTGCTTTTAAAAGTTTATCTGTAAATCTTGTTATGCATGTAATGAATTTGAAAAAGATCTTAAGGGATTTGGTAGAAGCACAGGCTTTAGTAACGTTCTGCCCTGCAATTGTTATTGCAGATTCTGAACTCGCCTTGATGTACAATGACTCATCAGTACTGGAGAATCATCACTTGGCTGTGGGTTTCAAGCTGCTGCAGGAAGAAAATTGTGACATTTTCCAGAATTTGACCAAAAAACAGAGACAATCATTGAGGAAAATGGTCATTGACATTGTGAGTTTTGAGATTTTGTCTTCCATAGAGCTAGGACATTGAATAATAAAGCACAGAAGCATTCTATAATAAATTACATGTCGTCAGGCCCATAAACAATGAAGTGAAAGTTTGAAGTTTTGTCATATCTTACCCAAATACAAATAGTGGGATCTTTAGAGTTCCACTCACTTTCTATGCACTTCTGGAAGGCATACTATTCTGTTTCAAGCTGGTTTTGATGATGCCATTCTACCATTACAGGTAGAAATGTGCTACTGAATTAATAAATTTGGGCTGATCAGTTCATTCTGAGCAATGCTGAACAATGATTTTGTCATATTCTTTAAAAAACTAATATGAGTTATGTAATACTATTATAAATATACAGGACTCGTATCGTGTGTTCAGACATAGAAACTGTGGGTTCCTTCCAAAAATGTCAATTTATATGTTCAACTCCAGTAGAATAATTTACATAGTGTTCATTTTTTGTTTGTTTTTTTCTAGGTGCTTGCAACAGATATGTCTAAGCATATGAATCTACTGGCTGATTTAAAAACTATGGTTGAAACTAAAAAAGTGACCAGTTCTGGTGTCCTGCTTCTTGATAACTATTCAGACAGGATTCAGGTAAGGAAATGCATCTGAAAATGTTCACTTGTATTACATACTTAATAACACTGTCTTCCCTATTCTTCAGCATGAATTAGAGCTGTCTCTTTCAGGCCATGATTTGCTGCTTCCTTCTGTTTCCTCCCTGGTCTAAATTACGTGGTTTAAGTGATTCTCTGGGAGACTAACAAAGTTCTAGGATAGTTCAGGACTGAATGAGGCTTTGGCCTTCCCTTCAAATTATCAAAATGTGATTCTCTTTCTCACAAGGATTTTATGACCTTTATAGTGGCAGAAGCAGCAGAAGCCAGGTATTTCATGGCTATTACTGCAAGTGTGAAGAGCACGCAACCACATAAGTTTTGGCTGTTTAGAATAAATTTTGCATTATGTGTATTTTCAAGATTTTGTTTTACAGTTACCAGAAATGTGAATAAAAAAGGAGCTGCTTTTCCTCAGTACAATAATGCCACAGGTGTTCAATGTGTTCTAGGTTCTTCAGAATATGGTGCACTGTGCAGATCTGAGCAACCCTACCAAGCCACTCCACCTCTACCGCCAATGGACAGATAGAATAATGGAGGAATTTTTCCGTCAGGGAGACCGGGAACGAGAGAGGGGAATGGAGATAAGTCCCATGTGTGATAAGCACAATGCATCTGTAGAAAAATCACAGGTAATTGATTTTACAAGGTAGTTAAACCTTTTAAAAGAAAAGGATGGTACACAGTAATGTTTTGAACAATTTCTGAATGCACTTTTTTCTTTTCTTCCTCTGAGTTAATTAATTCAGCTCCTCAGAAGTAAGTGAGGCAAATTGAGACTTTTACTGTGAAAACATAGTGCATGGCAATATGTTTGCTGAAGGGATTCCATCACTGTCCTGACCTGAAAAGCAGCATACATGCCAAAAGAAATTACTGTACAGCTGATTGGGGTTTCCTTCAAAAACATTATTAAATATAAAGCAGGAATTTAGCTCAGTAGATGCAGTGGAGTTGTTTGGAATGAGCAGTTCACTTGAAAACAAATCCTTTCCATGCTGTTATCCAATATCCTGAATCAGACTTCTGAAAAGTAAAAGACCTTATCTGTTATATAAACTAGTATGGTTTCATTTCAGCCACCTCTAAGGGTAATGTATCTTGTGTCTCTTCCTAGCATTATATTTCTCATACTTTGCATGACTTACTCATTTCTCTGTGAGTAATTATATTCTTGCATTGTTTGAAACAGGTGGGTTTTATAGATTACATTGTTCACCCTTTGTGGGAGACATGGGCAGATCTCGTTCACCCAGATGCCCAGGATATCTTAGATACACTGGAGGACAATCGAGAATGGTACCAGAGCACAATCCCTAGAAGTCCCTCTCCTGCACCTGAAGAAAAGGAAGAGGGAAAGCAGGGTCAAACTGAAAAATTCCAGTTTGAACTAACGCTGGAAGAAGATGGTGAGTCAGACACCGAAAAGGACAGTGGAAGTCAAGTAGAAGAAGACACCAGCTTCAGTGACTCCAAGACTCTTTGCACCCAGGATTCAGAATCCACTGAAATTCCTCTTGATGAGCAAGTAGGGGAAGAAGTGGAGGAAGATGAGAACCAAACAGCAGAGCCTTGTATGGTAGAAGAACATTCTCCTGACACATAACAATGAAAACACAGTCCCTTTCTCTTGCTCACTCCTTTTCTTTTCCTCTTTCTCTCTTTTTTTTTTTGGGGGGGCGGGGGGACTGGGGTATTTTCAGTTTTGTTACAGATTTTTTATTTTTCTTTTTTTTTTTAAATGTAGGCAATGATTTCCAAAGTATATGTCACATACTACAACCATGGTCAGAACTTGGTGTTATCTGCCAGAATGATTGTTGATCAAAACTGAAGTTGATGATTCAGTTTGGCACTCAGGAATATTGTAAACAGAATTTTCACCTCCATGCTGTCAGAAAGCAGGGGGAGAACATCCATAAATTGCATTTTAATAAGGTCTCTATTTGGCAGATTCCATTAAATAAAGCAAATGCTTTCAGAGGAGTACCACCTGCCAAACGAATGTTGGTGTGCTTTGATAGTTTTTGAATTAATTGTATTGTATTGTATTGTAAGACATTGGATAAGGTTCATCTGTTGAGGAAACAGACAGAAAACACATTGAGGTTCCTACTGGAAAACAAATTCACAAAAATGATGGGACACAAATGGATTCTGTTACCAACATGAAGATAAGCTGTGAAAATTGCATAATTTTCTTATTTCTAATCTTCTGAGACATGACTGAAAAAAATGTGACCCAGTGGGTTGCACTAACCTCTCCATTTTGTATAATATGTGAAAGAGAGATCTTTTTTAGAGCTCACTTTTATTAAATATACCAAGGTATTATGTTTAAACAAAACCCACTTTCATCTGCCACTGATTATTTTTTTTTCCAAAGAGTAACTTACAAGTTTTCAGTACAAATCTGTACTACACTGGATAATACTTGTAGGGGTTTATCTTTAATTCTTTTTTTTTTGGCACCTTAGAATGTCATGGTGATATTGAGCTGTAAATGTCTATTGTTTATATATTAGTGAGTTCCATGAGTATTCTTTGTGTGACATAAAACCTTTTCAGTAGGATAGCTTTTTTTGTTTATTTGTTTTTTCATCACAATTTTCCCAGATATGTTAGTGGACTTATGCAGTGCTTTTGTCCTCATAGTAGTCTGATCCTGCCAACTCTGTCTCACTACAAGAAGTGGTCCCAGTGATACCAGCTGGGACTGCCAACACTAGGATTTACAGGACCAGAGCCTGTAAAAAGAGTAATGAATTGTCATCAGTAAAAAAGCACCTCTTTTGCTATTCTAATCAATTTTGTTCCTCTGAAACATGGTTTTCCAGACTGCTTTTGTCTGGGAGCTATCGACTGCTAAATCAGAACAGACTAATACAATGTATGAAATACTTGTTGTGGTGCAAAAAATCATAAGTGTAACATTTCCAATTTATGACTCCCAGTAACTTTTAATCTCGGTAGATATCTTGTTAAAGCATTTGCTAATCTGAGAGGTGTACAACATAAAAATGATGATTAGTGTTATTTTTTCATGTCTTTGTTGCTAGAAGAGCCAGGCCAGTCTTGTCTTTTTATATTATTGTGTAAAAGAGCAGTGAATCGTCAGAATTGTAGTTTTCTCCATATTATTTCAATCTCAGATCTTTTCATCCTTTATGCAGTTTGTGCTAAGGGAATCCTGCCTTTCAGTTTGATTGGTACTGAAAGCTTCCATAACTTGGAAAGCTAAAGGGAGGTAGAAGTTAATCTTTGTCATTTTTCAGTCCTGATGTTTGGTCACATGGAAGATGTGATTTTATTTCCTCCACTTTATTACTCATTAGAATTGTAGTTTTGAGTGTAGAAGATGGGAAATAGTTGCCTACGGAGGCTAACAGACTCCTATGTTGCAAAATTCTGTTAAAATTACAATATCAAGATAATTTCTTAAAAGGTGATAGCAGCAGCCATTATTTTCCCTTTGGATTTTTTTGTAGCAAATTTCCCGATATGAATGCAGGTACTTCTAAATTACCAGAGATCTAGAATAAAAACCCATTTTAAATTAATTGGCTAATAGTTTAACTTCTAAATAAATTTTCCATTCTTCTATATCCAGGTCATATATCCAGGACCATTAGCCCTTACAGGGCCTTAGCACAGATGATGCAGAAGGAATAAAACAATGAAGATAACTCCTGGGTTTTTTTGTGTTGTGAGGGTTTTTTTTAATTCCTTTTTTTTTTCATTATTTTTTCCTGAACTGATCCATCTAAAAGTCCTTTCAGCCCCCAAAGAGTGCCTGGAACCTCAGTAGTGGAAAAGCAATATAAATTCCAGAATAACCAGTAGGACCTGGAAGGTTTTGTTTCTGCACTAATTGAAAGTAAATAAACATAAAACCATATTGTGAGATATACACCTGTACATGTGGACAATCAAATCATAGAAAATGATACCATTTCTTAGAGTTGGGGATATAATGCACTGTACAATCTTTTTTTTCCTCTTTTGCC
Organism: Cardinalis cardinalis; assembly: GCA_014549065.1. Classification (NCBI taxonomy): domain Eukaryota; kingdom Metazoa; phylum Chordata; class Aves; order Passeriformes; family Cardinalidae; genus Cardinalis; species Cardinalis cardinalis. Next base: position 4,734,119 of record JACDOX010000043.1, on the reverse strand, counting down.
AAAGTGTGTTTTAGCATTGTATACTGCTATAAAACAATACAATTTACAAGTGGCTTTATGTGTTGTGAATATTTTTGCCATAAAAAATGCAGTGATTGGATATTGAGTGGGAGGAAAAAAGAAAAATCACCTTGTTTATAAAAGTACACTTTAGCTTGCAAGTTGCTGTACTCAGTAATGCTGTATTTAAATTCTTAAATTGTTTTCTGTCATTAAAAAAGGATAATGAAAGAATATAGATAGAACAAATAGAATTCAGAAGTTTAAAACTTGAATGAAATGGATTTTATAGAAAGCTTTGACAGCTCTTTTCAAATGCGTTATTTATTTTTTGTGCCATGCATTTTTCTCACCAAATGACCTTACCTGTAATACAGTCTTGTTTGTCTCTGTTTACAACCATGTATTTATTGTAATGTACATACTGTAATGTTAATTGTAAATTATCAGTTCTTATTATAACATCATCCTTGTCAGGGTGGTGTTGCTGTATCTGGAAACTCTTGGTGAGAGAATGACTATTGTGTATACATATTCCTTGTACATTTCTTCTCCTGTAATATATTCAGTGTCACCATAGAGCTCGTTTATGGAAGATTCAAGAAAAGTATAAAATACATAAAGATATATCGATTTAAAAAGCTGCAGGTCTTTGGTCCCAGGGCTGTGCCTTAACTTTAAACAATATTTTCTTGTTTAGCTGCATTTGAAAGTAAGGTAGCCTTGGGGCTGGGGCTGGGCATTTCTACATATTTTTAGTTGCTAACCGATGGGGGATACTCTTACGAGCTAATATGTGTAATACTACAATAAATTTTCATTCTTGACCCTGCTGGAAGTTCAAGCTTTTGCAGACTTCTGGTAACATAATTGTGTTGTCTCTGAATATCTTTTTACAGCCTGTAATTGGGGATTATTGCAGCCATTTTTTGTTCCTAAAAAAGATAAATAATTGATGCTGCATTTCAGTGCTGAAATGCACTGAAACAGCTTTGGAAAGCATCTCTAATAAACGTTTGATTTTAATGCATATTGTGAAATGGAATGATCAGAATCAAGAGGGTGTAACTCATACACTTTTACAATTGTCTGTAATGTCTCTTCTTTAGTAGCACAAATGATCACTGTATAAGCAGAATTCATAGTAGGATATACAACTTCAGCCTTGGAAATGCTTTCCAATATTAGTGTTACAAGTAGCCAAAGTTTATTTTATATAGGTGTAGCTAAAGCTTTGTGCAGGTGTGTGTAGCATAGTGCACTAGCTCTCCAGAAGAGCAGTAAACTGTTAGATGTTTCAATAACACTACTATTAGGTTTGCAGGTTGGACTGAGCAACTCTTGCTGTTTGACTTGTCACATTGCTCCGGATAACATAGAGCTGGTATCATTGAATTTGCCAGAGTGAGGTAAAAACCTCTTCTCCATTGCAGTGATGCCCAGCCCTTGTAACTTGCGACTTATTCATGAAAGGAGAGATTCTTTTCCAAGAAAAACCAGAATCTCCTTTTTGACACAAACTGTAGATTTTAGCAGCCCTGGCCCAAAGGAATTCGAATGCTTTTGTTTTATATGGTCTAAAAGGGACACTACAACAACAGAAATCCTGAACAATTTCTTGTTACTGTTTTAATTCGGTATTTTCTTTGGGGATGTCTTGAGAGTGGCAACTTGTGTGAACATTGCACATGGCTATTCTTTCACTGGTTTCTTAGCCTCTCTTACAGCCTATGGGTTAGTACTGTACATCAATACCTTCATATGAAATTTTATATGCAATGGAAATAAAAGCATGTGTTGATTCTGCCTAGTTACTGCATTTGATTTTTTTTTTTTTTAATTGCTTTTTTTTTTTAAATGCATCCCATAGTTTGACAGCTTAAGAGAAAACACATTTACAGAATAGTTTGATTCCAATATTTTGTCAGAATAGTGTTTCACATAGATAAAACAAAATAAATATGAGGAAATGAGAAAAGTCAATCAAATATGTTATTTTCTAGGAAGCCTAATCCACAAAGGTGTGACTTATAGTTATAATAGAAAGGCATACAGTCTTTCAGTTTTCAGAAAATTTTACTACTGGCTTCAATGGCTTTAAAGAAACTAGATGTCTAGAAGTTGTCTAGAGGAGCAATATGCTGTGTTATGACAAAGAAACATAACGAAACCAAACCAAACAAACTGAAAAAAGAAAATGTACCATAGTTACACATTATCACAATCTCTGTTCCAAACGGATGATAAAAATAATTGCTCTTAAAAACAAAATTCATAAATTGTAGTGTTTTCTTGAGGAAGAAATATGGTCTTAGTGTGAGTCCAAATCTAAAAGTGGTTTTCAGGCACCTTTTAGGTGCCTGGCTTTCAGGATCAGTATGACATTTTGTGGAATTCTTTGCTTAACTGAAAATAGTTCACGGCTGAATTAAAAAAACAAATCTGTGTTCATTTTTTTCTTTAACTCTCTTAGGTCCTTCTTTGGGTTTAGGGATTTGTTTGCAAGGAGAATGAATTCTTAGGACTCCTTTTTCATTCACACCTTTGTGTCAGAAAATGCTGATAAGTTCTGTGTGGGGAAGATGAAGGATGCTGCAGTGGGTGGATAAATTAGATTATGTCTGTCACTCCTGTCAGGCTCCCTCTTGCGTGTTTCCAGCAGCCCTAATAAGAAAATGGCTTGCATACATCATGGCTATTATTATAAGGAAGAAGGAGTCCCAAATTATTGTTGACAATACTAAAACCTTTTCAGTAAGCAGATCAGGTACCACAGCTATGCATAAGCCCGAAACTGGCAGCAGTAGCTCATGGCTTCCTTTCTACATCCTCTGGCATTACTTCGTCAGTCTCTGCGCATGGAAATAATGAATCAGAATAGAGAAGTTTCAGAGCAAAACCAAAATGTATTCCCTGTTTCAGTGCAGACAGCTGCTGCTGTAGCAGTTGAATGTATTTACGAACAAATGACTCTTCTATTTCCTAATGAGACAAATAGTCTGAATAGCTGCAACTTTGTTTGCTTAATCTCTCTGCATTGTGGAAAATGAAAGTCACAGCTACTAGCACACGTAGTGTTTACTGGAATGATCAGTCCAATTTCTCTCCAGCTGTGATTAATTTTGCTTTGGTTTTTCCAGGAAAAAAAAAAAAGAGAAAAAAGTTCAAAGATGTTATAAAAGCCTTAGTTAGTTCAATTTAGTTTAGTCTGAAGAATAAAGAAAATCTCTAGCTTCCTCCTGTCAAACTGGTTGAGAAATCTGCAAAAGGTAATAAAGGGGGATAGGAAGTCCAAACAGAAATCAGAGTGACAAATTGGGAGCAAAACCTGAGCAGGGAGAAATAATCTCCTACTAAAATAATCTCATCTCATCAAAGACATCCCATAGCTTGAATATGGACATTAGGAGAACTGAGTTAGAGTTTGATTTTTGTCTCAGTTCCTTGGGTACAAAGCTGTATTTTTTTTTTGCCTTTTTGCAGAGCAAATATTTTGAGTTCTTTGAGGTTACTGGTAAAAATTGTTTACATAGTTAAGACGTATATATAAAAATCTAAAAATTGTTCAATAAAATGCAGAGTTAATCTCAGCTTTAAAGACTAAAAATGTGGGATGACTGTCTCAGATAAAAAAGCCCTGAGCGTGGGAGATATCACACCTGAGTAAACAGCCCTTAGTGAAAGCAAGAGGGAGAAGACATAGGACTCCAGATAGCATTAATTAACTCGTGCTGATGAGCTGGGAAGACAGCAAATACTGAGATCAGAAACTCATCAATCATGTTACCTCCGGTCCTACCCCCATCCTTCTCTAACACCCATTGAGTTCAGATGCCTACAATATCAGCATTTGTATTATGCAGCAGAGACCATTTTTTGTTTATCTGAAGAAGTCTGGAAAACAAAATAGAGGTTTTGCAGCACGTAGTAGTCAAACTACAGAGGCATATTTTGTACATGTGTTGGACTAGGCTTGCAGCAAATGCCTGTAAGCTGTCATTGCATGGGGCTAGGCAGAGACAGCTAAAGCTAGCCTAAAATACTCAGAATCTTCTGAGACTCCGGAAAACTAATAGCCAAATCTCTTAACAGCATAACATAAATTCATTATTTTACCATGTGCTGGTTTTGTCAGGGGTAGAGTTAGTTGTCTTCACAGGGTCTGTGCTTTGGATTTGTGCTGAACACAGGGCTGACAATACAGAGATGTTTTTGTTATTGCTGAGCAGAGCAATAACAGAGCCAAGGCCTTTTCTGCTTCTCCTGCTGCCGGTGGTGAGGGGACTGGGGGTGCCTGGGAGGAGACACAGCCAGGACAGGTGAGCCCAGCTGGCCAAAGGGATATTCCAGACCATGTGGCATCATGCTCACTAAATGAAGTGGGGGAAGAAGGAGGAAGGGGGGGGACATTTGTAGTGAGGAGTTTGTCTTCCCAAGTCGCCATTACATGTGATAGCGCCCTGCTGTCCTGGAGATGGCTGAACTCCTGCCTGCCCATGGGAAGCAGTGAATTCACTCCTTGTTTTGCTTTGCTTGCATGCACAGCTTTTGCTTTCCCTATTAAACTGTCTGTACCTCAGCCCATGAGTTCTCCAGCTTCTACCCTTCTGGTTCCATCCCAGCCTTATTTGTAGGGAAGAAGCTTGTAGAGCTTGGTTGATGGCTGGGGTTAAACCAAGACAAGATCTCATTGAAAACTATCAAAAGTGGTCTGTCTGGGATTGCCTTGAAGTATGAAACAGTATGAAAGCCAGGGAAACACAAAAGTGAGGAGGGAGAATGAGGAAATGTTTTGAGAAGATGTTTTAAGGAAATGTGTGGGGGGAAGAGGACCAAAAAAAGTTGGAATAAGATATTATTGCAATCTGGCTCAGGGTTTTGACATCTCTTAGCAGGGATACAACCTCCAGCTGTGTCCTCTGAAGTTCTCCTGTGCAGTAGGCATACAGGCCTTCATACTGAGAAGCAGTGGAAAGGTTGGTGAAGTGAGGAAAGCAAGAAAAAATCCCTCACTCAAGGAGTGGCTCAACCACAATCACTGCTGCTCTGGGGAAGATTGAGGAGCAATAAGTCCAAACCAACAACCAAAACCCGTCACTGTGAGCTGTGTTTGTTGCACACTGCTGTTCTGGGCTGCACAGTTGCTCCTTGCCTGTGTAGCAATGCATCCAGGGTCACGGCTCAGTGCTCATTGCTCAGTGCAGCACGCAGGCTGCGGTGCCAGCTGCTCTGAAGTCATCAGGGAGCTGGATATCCCTGAAAACTGCCAATGGCCTGAGGCTGAAATGTACCCCAAAACTCTCACAGGTGCTGTCAAGGTCAGCTGCCCCAGAGAGAAACCTGCTATGCTCCTGTGGGTTGCCATGCAGTATCACTGCCCCCTCGCTTGGGGCCAGCAGGCAGTAGCTGGCACACTGTAAATTTTAAAGGCCTTTAAATCTTTTTTTCTCAAATGAGAGTGGGGTGCTACACCATTTGGAGCCTCTGATCTGCAACACTCAAGAGCACAGCAAAGTCAGGGCAGATGTGAGACACAGATAGTGTCCCCAGCCGGGGCACAGGACACGGGCTGTCTCCTAACACCCTCCTCGGTCAGTAATTAGTAATAATGAACACCATTAGTATTCAATTTATTCATCATTCTGTCCAAGCTGAAAAATACTTCAGCAGCATGACTTCTAACTGAACTAGTAAGGGTTCGATGTCTTTTCCCTGCAGGTAAGTAAAATAACTCTCAAGTTCATGCTTCATTAGAAATGTTCGATATCATTGTCCATTTTTTCCTCACCAGAATTCCCTCCATAAATATTAATACCTTCCAGTGCTTCTCCCAGTCCTGCTGCTGTCTGGAGAGACTAGTGGGGACTCCCTTTAAAAATATGCTGTTGCAGAACTGTTCAGCCTTTGTGACTGAGTAAGCCAAGCCTCAGACCCTCTAGTCTGCCGGGTTTGCTGTTCCAGTGCCCCACCAGCCAGGAGGAGTGGGAGCTCATGGCACTGTTTCCTTGTGGGAAGCCTGCAACAGCAGTCCTGGAGCTCCTCTGCTGCCTATCAGCTTGCACAAGCTGCCAGGCTGAAGAAACTGTGCATAGTGGTGCAGGATTATTCTCTGACAGTTTTAATGTGCTGCAGAATCCTCAGGGCTTTGTGCTTGGAAAGTGGTGGAAATCATAACGAAGAGCAATGGCACTGCTTCGTGGGGAGGATTGGGGGGTGTGGCACAGCAGCTAGGGTGATGTTTTGGGATGCTGGTACTGTGGTTTCCCACAGCCAACCTAAAAACTTGGAGGGTCTTTTTTAGATAAATGTGAACAATTTTCTGATGCATTTCTGTAGAGTCCTGCAGCTCTCCTTGTAGTTGCAGCTCTCCCTGGCATCACTAATGGTGTTTATTCCCCAGGGGAGCAGACATCAGCATTTGGCTCCTTTTAGCAATAACTATGCTCGTGATGGTACCCAAACTTTCCTCTGCTGCACAGGATTCAGGAGCAATGGAAATGAAATCCCAGTGACACTCTCCCCACCCTTTCAGGAGCTACCCAGCAGCAGGCAGTGCATTCCCACTTCTTTCTGGGGACATGAGGTGCCCTGAAAGGGCAGGGGTGCTGCTGGCTGTGCCCCAATCCTGGGCTGCACATCCTGCTGTGCTCTGCCATGGCACTGCAGGGGAGCAGCTTAGCCAGTCATTGGCCAATGCAATGGGATTTTTTTGTGCTCCTGGTGGGAGGAAAACACTGCTTTGGGCACATGCTAATCTCTACACATTTATTTCAGTACAGAACAGCATGCCATTGTGAAAAATAGATCAGAAAACCCTTTGAAATAGACTTCCTATCCAGAACCCCATGTTGCATTTCCAGGTATTGCTCTTGGACTGTTTTGTATGTGGCTTGATGGTGTCATATAGAGACCACTCTGCTTATGATAAATTGAAATTTCCTGTAGCTGGACAGAGCTTTGTACCTGATTTAGAAAGAAAAAGGGAGGGAATGGGGATTTAATTTTGGGCCGCTGGAAATCCAGCAAGTCTGAAAGCATTAGCAAGGGCGGGTATGAATCATTCCTTTCTTCTTTGTGCTACTTGAGATGAACTGCTCTTATGTTCAACTTAATTAATAATTAATACAGTGGGGAAGCGGGGCTCAGGCGCGTTATCTTCTGTTGCAGCCAAAGGGCATGTCTGCAGATCCACACAGCTGCTCTTGCACCAGGGCTCTGGGAAGGACTGCTCTGTGTGTAAGAGAGATGAAAATCTGTGCTGCTTGCTGCAGCTAATAGTGGTAGATGACAAAAGGTGAAGGCACCATACAAGGTAAAGTGAAGGTGACATGAAGGTTCTCCAGGAAGAGAAAACAAACACACAGTAGGGAACACAACCTTGACATCTGCAGCATGGCTGGCACAGCAGCATAATCATGCTTCTGAGAGGAGAGGGAAACATGAGGTTTCTGAGAATCTCTTAAATAACAGCTAAAAATCCTGGGTTTTTCATGAGGCACATTGCAGCAGAATAAGGACTGCCTGGGTCTTGGTGCCCTGCAGCCTCCTGAGGCCACTCTGCAAAGGTACCTGCCTCTGCTGCTTGCCTGGTCCCAAACTCCCACCCAGATATCTCAGGAGTAGCTGATGCAGGGAAGTACACAACGGCATAATGCTGGCTGAGGAATTATGTTACAGTGGGTGTCTGAGCACAGAGTGAAATGGTGGATAAAAGGATGCTACCTTTAGGGTAGCAGTAAAGTTGCACATTCAGCATGCGTTGGGAGACAGAGGCCACAGCATACTTACAGGGTGAGGGAGGAACCTTCTGCTGTCACACTTCTGGTGCAAGGAAGAAAAGAGTCCTTGGAGAAATGCCTACAGGATAGCTTGTGTGAAGTAGGTCAGGCCCTGGAAAACATCTGTGGTGAACACTAGCATGGCAGATTAGGATCCTATCTCAGTCCTTCTGCAACTTACTTTATCATCTCTTCTCACCAATAAAAACTAGCAGCTTCCTCCAGTACCGAGGGAAATTAGTGCCTGATTACTTTGAGCAATTATGCATGTCAAGATGGTGGGTTGGTTGTTTGATATCTGTTAAAAAGCTTTAGTTTTGTACAAGTGGTGCATGTCTGCAAGTTAGGGCTTTCTGAAAAGCTTTTACAGTTCAGAAATCTCTAATACTTAAATGAGCCTTTGAAACTCGTTCCTTAGGGAAGGCTATTGTGTTTCTAATCTATGTTTGGTGTGAAAAAGCATATAGATGCATATGTACCCAGATAGAGATAGATGTAGATGATAGATAGATGGATAGATAGACAGATAGATGATATAGATATAGATGATATAGCTATAGATACAGGTGATAGATTAGATGTAGCTATAGATACTGATTGAAAAGAGGAAATTCTGTGTGAATGTATGGATGAATATGCTTCTCTAGTGCAGCAGCTGTGCTCTGGAAAAACAGAGAGCCCTCCATAGCCCATAGTGGGTGTGCCCTAGAGCAATTCCAGCAGTTACCGGGAGTGAACATCTCCTCAGACTGCCTATAAGGAAGGACATCCCCTGCAAAAAACATCAGCAAGAGGGAACCTGTGGATGTTTATTCACAGATGTAATGCAAGTCCTGCAGGCTCTTACTGACCTGACCTTTGCCAGGAGCAGAGGCTGCAGGGGTAGCTGTGAGCTGATGTGGCTGGTCCCACAGCTCCAGCTCTGCTGCACAGGGCACAGGCCTGGGGGATCAGCACAGTCCTGAGGCACCACCCGCCCTGCTCTGGATATAAGCAGCAAAGTGCACATGGCTGAGAAGCAAGACTTAAGACAGTTGTGTGGCTGAGCACACTTAGTGACAAACACACACACTCACAGAGGCACGTAGGAGCACAGATGTTACCGCATTACATATAAGGAATAGAGCTCAGACACTGCTTAAGATGGCTTACACTAACAGAGCCATGGGGAAATCATGCAACAGAGTGAACTCTGCCTGCACTTTAAAGCATGTCATATACTCCATATCGGGCCAGTGAAGAAAGTCTCAAGGATCAAACAGGTGGTGGCATTTCAATTATTAAAGTAGAATTTAAATTGGACACTCAGTTAGAAAAATAAGAGAAGTTCACACTGCCATTGGCTCAGGGTTCACCCTAGCTGCCGAAAAAGCAAGATGACCAAGTGATCACAGAGTCTGGCTGTGTAGGCTAGAGTGGGTGATAAAATACTGCCTACTCTTTTAATTTATTTACTTCTTTTTCTTTTTCTTTTTCTTTTATCTAAATGAAGAGAGAAAGCACAGCTAGCTCTCTGATAAAAACAGAACAAAATTGCAGAATTCTGCCACTGTTTATCTGTGGGTTTTGTTAATGACAAATTTATTGACAGTAAGATTTGATAGGGCCTTCTTAAAAGCTCTGAGTCAAAACATGAAATCTGTATCTGTTCATCTGCAGTGGTCAGTAATTTTCTTGGAGATCAGTGGGGATCCTATGCAAGCCTGGAACTTGCAACAGTAACTGTGGTAAAGAGACTGACACCCCTGTCTTACCCTTCTCCAGGGACTTACTGCCAGCATTGCTGCCCAAAGCCATGTTTATCCCAACCCATTTTAGCTCAAATAATGCATATTAGCTGGGCCACTTGGAATAACAGAGTGCTTTTTTTGTCCCACCAATCCTGTGCTATGAGCAGAGGGCAAAGGCTGTTTTAGCATCATATTCGTCTTCCTAGCTTACACACTCCCTGTTACCTCCTTTTCCTGCCAGGCACTGAAAAAGGGATTTAAAATCTCCTCCTCTTCCAGTAGCTAGGTGCAACAAAACCCATTTCCTAAAGTGATTCTCAGCGTCCAGAAGTAGGGGAGGAGCTGGAAGAGGTTGCAGAGTGAAAGGAGGGGCTACAGACTCACTCTGACCACAATCTAAATCCGCTTCTTTCACAGCTCCACAGAACTAAGCCACTTGTCAACTGTATTTTAAGTGCAGTTCATCATATTCACCACATTTCATTATCATTTCTCACATCTTTCCTCTCAGCAACTCTTTGTGCTCACAGCTTTGCTGAACACGTGGGTCCTTTCCTCTTCGGCTGGAGCATTCACTGTTGTTTTTCCCTGGTTCCATGAGGTTTTCTTATTTGCATATCATATGTCATGATCTGAATACTCTCACACTTTCAGTTTCCTAGGTTGAGCACTGTGAAGGTGGGTGTTCTCCTCTCTTTGCTTGCTAGAATGGGACAACTCACCTCTATTGTGTTATGTTGCTTGGAATGGATACCTGAAGTTAGTGATACTTATATGTAACAGACAAACATTCTTCTCTTGGCTCTGAGTTTCCCAGAAACAACCTCTTCAGATGCTCCTTCCTGGTAAACATGATTCAACAATAGGCATTTTCAACAGGTAAATTGTATCTGTGGTACTGTATTAAAAATAAACCCTTGCAGCATCCAAGCAAAAGGATTTTGGCCTCATTCTCTCACCAAAGTGTAAGCTGTCTCACTCCAGATTGCAGGAAGTGCTTGATTCCTTCTGATTACTCTGGATGAAGTACCAACAGAGCATGTGGGATCTCTGACCTGCTTCCTATACCCCTTGAGAAGGTACTTCTCCCAGAGCGCTGTCACCCACAGGGAACATTGCCCTCGACTCAAACAATGCCACACAAAGCCCAGCATCACTGATGACCCTGACACTGAAGGTGCAGCTGCGCAAAGACACAGAAATGTGCACTGGAGCAACCAATGTTTGATGCCTGCTCCTTTCCTGTATCTCTGCACAGGAAAGACATCTTCACAAAAAGTGGAGATGACACTCATCAGAGAGTGTAGCAGCCAGCCCAGGGTGAATGCTGTGCTGTCATCACATACTCCCACCCTCCCAGGTAGGTGTATCTGCATTCACACTGAATCCATCCATGTCTCTGTGCAGGATGCAGTGGGAAGGGTCACTGTGCCCACACACAGGCTCTCTGCTGTTCAAGGAGCAGGAGGCTGAGGGCCATCAGACCAAGGAAGACATCTTGCACTGAACCACCCAGCAGACTTTTCCTCTGCTTGGAGAAATGTGACAAAAACAACAACGAAAAAAGAAGGCAAAAAGCTTGACAGACACCAACACAGCAGAAAAGTTAAACTAACTCGAGTACCCAGGTTTAATCATCAGATGGATCAAGGAAGACCAGCAGTGTAAAAATTTTTAAAGGCTGATTCTCACTTCCTGGTGATCCCTTTGGAAAAGGGTGAAGCCTGAAGCCCATATTTTGAGCTGCATCGGTGTAAAGGACATCTGCCTGCAATTAAGCTATTTGCATTTGTCTGAGACACAGGGCAGAAGTTTATTGCTAACTGCAAGAATACCTGTTAAATATAAGATTATAGGATTTGGACCATGCTATGAAGCCCTGTTTGATTCTACCTCTCCTCACACTGCACTTGGAGAGATAGCCACAACCAGAAGCGGGCTAAGTGGGAAAAAAGAAGTTTTGATGTCCGCATGATGCCTTACTGTGGGGTGTCTAGGTGGGACTGCTGTGGTCAGGCCTGCCCAGAGCCAGGACTGCAAGAGTGACCAGGGTGAGTGGTTTGTGGTCCTTCCAGAGGGAAGCTGGTGTTTGCAGGCAATTAATACAGGCTCACCCTCTAGCCTGGCGAAGGGGTCCTTTGGCTGGGTCTGAGTAAGTAATGTCATCTGGCACCAAAATGTAAGGGGGGCCACCGAATGGCTTCAGAGAACTCTTCACAGGAATGTTTCAAGCAGAGAACAACATCTGAGAGCAGTGTTTGACCTTGACACAGGGCGTCAGGCTCTGACAGAAGCCTTGATCTGTTTTCCAGGGGAGGGGTCCTGCAAAGCAATAGAAAAGGAAATAAAAATTGAAGGGCACTGCTGTGCAAGCTGTCTTCCTCTGGCTCCTGGAGAAATTCCAGGGCTTTGCCATAAAGGGATCCCATAGAGGGATCTCCCAACCAAAGGAACTTCCTCTGCAGGCTGGTAGTACCTGGAACATGGGGAAACATGGTAGTAGCCGCATTGTGTCTGGGTGCCCTAGTGCTAGTCCTGGCCATCTTTCCAGTACTTAATTAGAGACAGCATTGAAAACAGCATGTTGGTCTTTGCTGCTGAAATGAACAGGCAGCTGCCAAGTAGGCAGAGATCACTCCACCAGGTCCCCAGGACACTCATAACTCACTCACACCTGATACTGAGCAAGGCACTCCTTGGGGAATCCCGTCTGTCTCTGACAGGATTCCATCTGCCATGCTGGAGAAGGAAGCAAAAAAATGGAGGGTGAGGGAGAGAAAAGATATTCCGTTTTCCTGCAGGGATGTAGAAAAGCAGTGACTGCAAGGCACAAAGTTCTTCCCACAGTCTCTGTCAGCTACCACGGTAACAAAAAAGTTTGCTGACCTAGATCAGAGTCCAAGTATTAGGGTGGGAATTGTGCAGCACAAGCCATTGGACAATCTCTTTGAGGATGTGTCTGTGCAGTGAGCCAGAGCTATGTGACCATGGATGCCCCTCTTGGGGCAATGCACACTGTCCCTCTCGGGTCCGGCTGTTTGTCTCTGCCCCAAGATGCGTGGGAAGGTTCTGAGGCAGCCCGCGCTCTGAAGAAAGAGACTGGACTCTTTGCTTTTCAGTCTTCAGGTTGTTTATTATTTCTTATCTACAGAATTTTCTTTCTGCCCAGCCAATATCTGAACAGCAAGGCAGCCAAAGGCACTCTGACCGCTCCTGAGGCGCTCTCGTCTTTATATACTACAAACTACGTATATCATCTTTACTTTTATCTCCCAATACCTATCACCTCTGTTAGACAGTGCACTTCTATGCTAAACCAATCCCCAAGTGCCAACATCATCACAGAAAACGGATGACAAGAAGAAGAAAGAAGAAGGACGAGACATGCCATGATCCCTCCATCTTGTCTCCATAACCCCCCTGTACCAAAACCTAAAATCTATATTTTCACCTGTAAATATATCATTCCTGCACCATTCAAACCCGAGTGCCTCTCATGTCCTCATACACAGGTGGCAAATCCCTAGATGGATCAAAGTCAAGCAACCAGGCGCTCCTGGAAACATTCCAGGACCTCTGAGCCCCCCAAGAGGGTTCATGACAACTCTGGACATCCAGAGTGATGTGCCGAGTTCCCACATGTGCCCTTCAGTGTCCTGGGTGTAGCCATTCAGAACTGCAAGTAGGGCACATGCCTTAGGGCCATTTCAGGGAGCTGACCCATGTGGAGACTCTACTCCAAGAGCCAAGCCCAGATGCACCCTTGATAAACCCCCCATCTCACTTACATGACACACAAAATCCAATGAGCAAATTCATTACCTGAACCAGATATGTACAAAAAAACAGACACTGCCTGTGAGTCACCTGCTATTCCTGACTTTGATGAATCCCCTGAAACACTGGTGACATGTTAATACCAAACCATTCGAAGCAATGACTGATACCTCCCATCCTATTTTCTCAGCTCCAACTTCTGAAAGAGTATATGTTGCATGCCAAAAAAAGGGGAAATGAAACAAAGCCTGATGAACTCATCCATGCCTTTTTATAGGTAGGAAAAACAAAGTAGTGCTGTTTTCTGCTTTCTCATTGTGACATCTGATGATTATGGATATCTGCACAGATCATGCACGGCTCTCAGGTGAGTGTATGTGATTCCCATTAAAGCAGTGTGAACCAGCCTGTCCCAGGCAAAATTACAGAACCTCCTTCTCCCATTTTTTCACAGCATATGGCTAGTCTGACCACAGAGCTTTGCCTTGGGTTGTCCATGTCCAGGCCACTTGATGCTGGCCAGGCCCAGCTTCCTCCTGCTGTGGAGAAAAGATTATTGCCAAAGCTCCACAGTGTTGACATCTGTTGATCAACTTCATAAATCCTTTTTTCACAACAGACTCAGACTTCACTTCCCATAGCAGCATTACATCTTGACCCAGGCTTTTAATTCCGCCACACAGACAGTACCCTGGTATGAAAGCAAAAATTCTGCCAGAGCCTATTTATTTCACAACTTTCTCTTATAGCGCTTGAAAGTTTTGAATAGACAGAGAATATGCAAAGGATAGCACATAGCCTTAAGTTCCTGCTTCTCTTATGAGCTGATGATATGGACAAGCATAAGCAGAAGATATTTTGGTTTGGTGTGTCCATTTTTCTTGATATCCTGCAAAAGCTTGAAGTCTCCAGCTTGGCCACAATCCCATGCTCCACCCAGCAGTTTAAGATGTTTGGAACAGAACAGGGAGATGAAGCAGACACTTTTGCCACATTCAAGAGGAGGCCATGGTTGGGTTTGAATCTGTGCTGTCACCTGGCAGGACTGCTGTAAACCACCGTGTGTGCAGTGGCTTTGCTTTCTTCAAAAATAGGTGTGATTCTTTCCAAGAATCAGTACAAACTAGTGAGCTGTTCAAAACACTGCTTACAAGTGAGACGTAAGCAGAGCACTGCTCTTCCTGTACCTCCTACGCAGGTGCGAATTGCATCTAGCTCTCCTATAACTAGAATCATGAATGTACGATGGAAATTTAGGCTGCTAATGAGAACAACAGGAACCAGAGAGTGCGTGCTATAATTTTAGCTCATTGCCTCTATTGAATCACCTCCAACGCAACCAGCATCACATGTTGCATTAAGCAATGGCAGCGCCACCTGGTCATAACATAATTTAGTCAATTGAAAGTAAAAATCTTGCTATGTAGACCTCACGGGGCATGTGCAGTTACATGCCTAAAGGATGTTTTTCTTCTTCTACCTGAAGCTACGCAGGCTTAGAAACATGGAGAGTTTTAAATGACTGCTATGGATAACTGATTTAAGCTTGCTTTCAGGAAGCTGATGGTAACAAATATATTTATGGAAGAAATAATTTTCCCTAAATACTGAAAATGTGTTGTCTAACGTAAAAACAAGCTGAAAGTCATGCACATTTGTGGGCATAAGAAGTATTTTTCTTCTTCCCTTTTTTTTCTCTATTGATAGGAAAACATGTGAGGTTTTCCAGCCCAGCAGTCAACAGTGGGAAGCTGGGCACATTGCCTTGAGATGTGATTCGTGTTTCCAGAGGTACTGGTCGAGGTTGTAATGCTGAGGAATATAAAATAGCCCTGACCTGTGTTCAGATGTGCTTGTGGTGATAAAACCAGGCTGCACTGCTCCAGGAACTTGAAGGATTTTCAACTTTAGAGTGATAGTGTCAGAAAAAATTATTCAGTGTTTTAAGAGTGTTTATTTCATGCCCTTATGTATTCAAACTGTGGGTTTTTTGATAGCATAGCTGAGTAGCATGTGACTCATAAATGCCTGTTTTAAAGAAGGTCTCTAGTTAGCATGTCACATATGAAACAAGCAACATGTGAATCCACTGGTGACAGCCAGTGGTGTGATCTGGTGGGGAAAGAAGCTGTCAGTCCTGGGGAAGGAAGCACTGTAGCTACTGGAAGTGGAGGCAGGAATTTTTTGTGGGTTTGGTGTTATTAAAGTAAGAAGAGCCATAATCTCCCTCTCCCCCCTCATTTACTTATGTGTAGTTACTCAAAGCAGTTTGACTAAAAACAGAAGATTGTCCACTATTATATTCAAGTAGTTAGATACTTTTCTTTTAAACTCTTATTCCAAACTGCTTTATCTTTCTTTTGGAGAAGCTGCTTATTCTGAAGAGACTTGTTTCTCTATAGGGCAATTTTTGTCAGCGCTGGACTGACAGGCTTCTCAGCTGCAATATAATTCATTCTTTTACTAACCATCATCTTCAAAAGTGAAGTTCGCTTATATGCAGGAGCTCTGTGTGAGCTGGTGAGACAGGGAAGCTCCTGGGTGTCTGAGCAGGGGCTCAAGGGTGCTACTGAGGACAAGGGAGTCCCACCTCAAGTCTCTACATCAGATATTGCCCAGGTTTCCATGCTGAGTGAGGAATCAGGCAGTCCAGCTGTCACAGTGCTGCTCAGCAACCCCTTAGAGCAGGTTTCATTTGCATAAAGAGGTTATGAGCATGGTCAACAGCCCCTGAACCTGCAGAGCATTTCTGTGTGGGAAAGAGAGGTGTCTTTGAGGACCTCAAAATAAGAACCAGCACAGTGACACTGTGAGATCCTAGAAAGCCTTGTTGGTGCGCAAGAGGGTCACAGCTAAGCATATACAGGAAATGCTTTGGTGTAAATAGTGCTGGGAAAAGAAATGGACGGTGCAGGTACTTGATCTTATGCTCTATGGCATAGAGGAGGGCAGATACAGACAACAGACCTTGGAAAAGGCATCCTCTCTTCTCCTCTCCTCTCCTCTCCTCTCCTCTCCTCTCCTCTCCTCTCCTCTCCTC
>JACDOX010000043.1:4690954-4717589 GCA_014549065.1 Cardinalis cardinalis | reverse complement strand
TCTCCTCTCCTCTCCTCTCCTCTCCTCTCCTCTCCTCTCCTCTCCAATGAAAATGCCCCTGAGGCACACCCACACATCTCAATGCATACAAATATCAGAGTGACAATTTAAGTTAATAAGGATTTTGTGGTTGGCCATTGTATCACTACCATGTTCTGAAGCAAGTAACACACCTGCTGACCTGCACACGATGGGCTTCTTTCCACATGCAGCAGCACCAAAATGCCATTTTTGAAAATAACACACTGTGAACTGGTAACATTGCAGTAGATAATTTTTAAGTTTTATTGAGATACTCATGTTTAACATCGTTCAAAAGATGAATCAGGCTTCACACATTTATTAAGCACTGTGTGCTGTACTGTGTTAATTGCTATTACTTGTTGAACACATCTATTTATACATGCTGCTGCTTTTCTCTTCTTTTTGTGTAAATTCTGACCTTTCTGCAAAAGCACATTGGTTAGCACACTAACCTTTGATAGCACATTGTAGCAGCAGACTTGGATTTCTGTTGCTCTGCTGATCCAAAACTATTTTAAAAACACCAACACCAGCTGGACAAAAAAATCATGTAGGAATAAAAATAATATTGGGAAGTGTTTGGCATTTAACAAATATTTCTTTAAGTCATGTCACATTAAAATATTAGTTTATATTATAAATTGCTTTCCTCTTTCCACTGTGGCCCATTAAATAGTGTTTGATGGGCCAGAGGAGCACACCATAACAGAGGCTGATTCTTCTGGAAGGCTCTCCTGCCTTGCTGAGAGGTGAAAATGTGATACACTGTGAACTTGCTCCAGAGAGAGTCATTACAGTAACTTGACAGTAAAAACATATTTTCACTGTAGAGTTCCTCCTATTTTAAACCTGAAAGCAGTGGCACTTTTCATGAGCACTAAGTGGCTATAATACAGGTAAAATTTTTATCTCCAAAAACCTAAAACACATGTTGAGAAAGAGGCTTCAGCCTGGGTACTGAGGAATTAGAGACTGTAGAATATTGATAAGATTGCAAGCAGATACTTGAAATTATTTTGTATTTGGAGACTCATAACTTGTTTTAATTAGACAATTGTCACCTGAAATTCTGTCTGCTGGAAGTGGAGGCGGGGGGGTGGGGGGGTTTGCTTGTGCATTTAGAAGGAGCTTGAAAGATCCAGCACAGGAATCAGCATCAGCTCTTCTGAAAATGTTCATGGCGAGGTTGGATGGGGTTTTAACCACCCTGGTCCAGTGGAAGCTGTCCCTGCCCATCATGGGGCAGAGTTGACACTTGATGATCTTTAAGGTCCCTTCCAACTCAAACCATTCTGTGATTCTGCAATTCTATGATCCCCATGGAAAGCCTAAGATATTTCTTTTTCCTCCATATGTCAGTGTGTGATTTAATGTTAAGAGTATTTGGGAGAGCTAACAGCAAAACCCATGAGTCTGGGGAAGAGATTTTCCACTAAAATGACAAGGAATGTCTCTCACTGTATAAGACTTCTCTTAGTTCAGGATTTTGTTGGGAGGGACGGCTGACTGAAGATTTTCTGTGACTCTATCAGTGCCCTCTGGCCATCAGCAAAGGCACTCCTGCAGAAACAGATTATGCTCCCACTGCAGATTATGCTCCCACTGGTTACCAAGTCCAGCACATTTTTATGGCTTTCCAGCTTCTTGGAATCACTGGGCCAGGTTGCAACATTCTGTAAAGTCACTAATGGGCCTCCATGTTTCTGGTTCTGCACCAAAGTGTTCTCCACCCAGCATTAGGGCAGGCAGCAGGGGAGCAGCTGACCCCAGGAGAGCACTGGTGCTGTCCCTGGGGCTGGTCTGCTGCAGGGACAACCAGCAGGCTTAAAAGGTCCCTCATCAAATACAGGTGCAGAACATAGGTGTGAATAACTACAGGTTACACAATGTTTGGCTCTGATCATCCTGCCCTCCCTGGCCTACCAAGTTCTGCTTCCCCTTGAGAAGGACACCAGGGCAGCATCTTCAAAAATAAGCAGCAGCAGAGCTTCCTGGTAGGAAATATAAGATGCTTTCATGGTCTGAAATTGCATCCATGTTCTCTGTTTCAGCTTTTCTTACTGTTTTCACTTTTCACTCAGTATTGCAAATTTAAAAAATCTTTTCTGAACCTGTCACTTCCTAATTCTTATATGACATTTCCTCCACCCAACCACTTAATAAATGGCTTTATTCCCTTTGAGATGTCTCAGTAAGGTCTAAATTTACAGCCTCTGCCATGCTGCCTCTTACAGCTGCAAGCACCTTTCCCTGTCTGACAGCTGTGACCCTGCTCTGATGTGGGACCTCCCCAATCAGTTTAAACTGAGAAAGTGAGAGAGAGTGGAAGCTGTAGGAGATGCAAGAACCAGGGTCTGTTGGGAGCAGGGATGAGTCTTCCCAGTCTGCTCTTGGCCTGCTAGGAAAGCATGATGTTTGTAACACCACTCTCTTTCTCTGAGACACAATTCAGAGACAAAGCCTTGGCCAGTAGAGCAAGCAAATGGCAGCCAAGACAGGCAGGGGCATAAGGGAGTGAATGTGGGCATGGAAAGTCCCTTGGCAGGTCACATCAGCCCTCCAGATGAAAAGCCACTGCACAGCCAATTCATGCCTCAAATGAGTTGCTCTGCCTCCATTCCTGGGGTTTTATTTTCCTGTTTTTAATGCTTCACGCTCTTGTGCGCAATGATTACTGACATTGCTATATAAATTAGAGCTGAAGTATTTCTCCTAATTGCTTTCTGCAGGCATATTAAGGCAGAATACTGTGATCTGAGAACACAGACCCTGCACAGCAAAGCTGTCTGAGTGCTGTGTGCTGTGCCAGGATGTCTCCCTTGGGAAAAAAGGGATAATAGAAGGAGTCGCATCTTTAAACGAGAAGTGAAGGGGAAGATTGGGAGGGAGAAACCCAGAGCTTTAGTAGGTATTGAATGGAACATAAATTCTGACCTCTATCTCCACTCCATGTGCAAATTTTTGGGCAGCAGCATTGGCAGTGCCCTTTCCCTCAGCCATCCTTCTCTTCCACTTAGTCACAAAGGGCAGGAACATATTCTTTCCCTAAAACCCTCACAAATCAGATTGGCATCCTTTCCAGTGGTGATGACTCTGGAAGGCAACACTGGGACTCATGCTTTGCATGTGGCTCTCTTAAAAGATATTTCTGCATTGTATACAAGAGAGGTTGAGAGGGCACAGCACCAGGTACCACATGAAGGGAATCTTTGCATTCTCAGCCACCTTTCCTGCTGACACCATGAAGCCTGGCCTGGGAAACCTGCATGGCTCACTAGTGAGGGCAGGGTAATTTTGCATCATCTGTCTGAACTGAGCATCTTCTCACCTTGCCTTCTAGCTGCTTGGGGCCCATTTGAGGTGTGGGGGATGAGAGCAGAGAATCAGTCACTTCTCCTATGCAGGAATGGGGCAGGAGCCCCTGATATTTTAGAAGGTGATCAGTTGAGAATTTGCAGCCAGTTCTGCTGTCTTTCAAAGCAATAAACCTTTATTTAATGTAAATGCCTGCCCTGGGCCTCCAAACCTGGTGGCCCCATATTTGGGTTGATAAAAGGATGAGGAGATGTCCACAGTCTGTGCTCAATGAAGAGTAGGGCCAGCCTGTCCCTGGTCTCTCCCCATCCCCATGTAGTGTACTGCCCAGGCAGACGAGCACAATCAGGAGCAGGCCCACTCCTCCTGGAAATCAGTTAGTAAGAAACACAGTTAGTGTTCCTCCTCTTTCACTAGTGGGTCTGTGTGGTAGCCTTTAAAATTGAGGTTTGGGAAATTACCTGCAAAATTAATGTTTGGAAAAATATCAACATTTTTTTGAGCATCTTTCTGAGGAGCTAGTGTTAGAGCTAGGGTTTTAAAAGAAGCTCCGGAAAATATTAACTGCAGTAACATCATGTGAACTAGCAGCAGAGTACATCATTTTAATAAACTGTAGCCTCCTATGCCGCTTGCCTGCCATATGGCAAACCAAGGTAGTTCATAGTGTCCTAAACCTATACACTGAGAAAAATTTCCTTCCTTTGCTATCTTGGTGAATCTTCTTCCGATGTTATGTCAGCATGCTTTCACTACTAGAAAATGAGATGCATTAACTTGCAAGGAAGGGGCAAAAAAGATGCTTCCTGTTCCTGACTGGAACCAGCTCTGCCCTCCTACTATCCCAGGATCAGAAGGTGGGGGCAAAAAGTGTTAGGGAGAGACATGAAACCTCTGCTCACACAAACAGTACAATGTGATTATGGGGCCCACATTAAAGCTGTGTGTTTCACTCTCTCGGTGGCTGCTGTGTGTGAGAAGCTCTCTCTGCCTTCTAGCCCCCTGCCCAGGCTTGGGTCACCTCCTTTTCTCCAGCAGACTGTGTGTCCTGTGCCGCAGCAGCTCCTGCTTCTGGCTGAACTGTAGGACCTGAACAGGAAATCCTGTTACGATGGCCCTGTGATCCCATCTGGAAGTGTTGGCAAATGCACAACTAACCTTTCATCTGAAAAAAAAATGCAGAATTTTGAGTGAGCCTCCAAACTTGTCAATGATGAGTTGTTTCTGGCCATGAAACCATAATTTCTTGCCTTAGGGTTGGTAAGAAACTATTAAAGTCTCTTGGCACTAATTCTCCAGGGAGTTTCTAGCCCTTGATGCTTGCAGAAAGGCTGGCAATGTGGGAGGTGTCACCAGCAGATGCAGCACTGTGCTGCTGCAATGGGTGCTGAGCTGCAATGGGAAGCTGCAGACCAGGATGCCCACAAGGGATAGAAGGAGGCGAAGGAGGCCATCTTTGATAATTTTTCTTTAGAGACTCTTTTTTCTTTTTACTTGAGAGCTGACAGCTCTCAAGTAAAATTAAAACATTTCTCCTTCTTGCTCTTTCTGTCCTTCACCTAAGCACACATACTAACCCACATCTAAACACACATCTCAGACGCACTTGGAGTTCTGACAAGAGGCTCTGCGTACCAGACAATAGAAAGGATGAAGCCAATATATTATTTGGTTTTTAGGCGCCTATTTCACAGCTTTCCCGGAGTCAGGCTCATGGTTTGGGAAATTACAAGAATGACAATATTGAAGTCCTTAATTAAATGCAGAGTTGAAAAGTGTTAGCAGCTGCCACAAAAATGTGTGCTGCGGGAGAAGCAGGATGGGGAACGCATGGGAAAAATAAAAAGAAAGGGCTGGAGTGGAGCAGGAATCTTTCCCACGCTTGGATCTGCGAAGGTTAAAAGAAGCCGAGAAGGATATCTCTCAGGGATCCATCAGACGGCAACAAGCTAAGAAAAAAACCTTGTCGCCACATCGTGGCCGATCGAGGCTACTCATTTCTGGCGTCGGCAACGCTGCCCTCCTACCTCTCTTTCTGAGCAGGAAAATGGGGAAATCTAGGGACGCGAGTAAAGGCAAGCTGCAGGCAGCGACCTGCAGAGAGGCTTGCAAAGTGTGGAAGGGGCACGGCAGCCCCAGCTGACCCGCCCGGGACGTGAGATGCACTGAGATGCGCTGAGATGTGCTGAGATGTGCTGGGATACACTGAGATGCGCTGAGATGTGCTGAGATGTGCTATGATGTACTGAGATGCGCTGAGATGCAC
This sequence comes from Cardinalis cardinalis, assembly GCA_014549065.1. Taxonomy (NCBI): domain Eukaryota; kingdom Metazoa; phylum Chordata; class Aves; order Passeriformes; family Cardinalidae; genus Cardinalis; species Cardinalis cardinalis. The sequence continues at coordinate 4,711,984 of JACDOX010000043.1, read as the reverse complement.
TGAGATGCGCTGAGATGTGCTGGGATGCGCTGGGATGTGCTGGGATGTGCTGAGATGTGCTGGGATGTGCTGGGATGCGCTGGGATGTGCTGAGATGCGCTGGGATGCGCTGGGATGCGCTGGGATGTGCTGAGGTGTGCTGGGATGTGCTGGGATGTGCTGAGGTGTGCTGGGATGCGCTGGGATGCGCTGGGATGTGCTGAGGTGTGCTGGGATGCGCTGGGATGCGCTGGGATGTGCTGCGCGGCTCCGGCGCTCCCTCTGCCGTCCCTGCCGCCCGCGCAGCCCCGGCAGCTCCAGGCGGGAGTTATCCCGTCCTGCTGCAATCGGAACGGGAATCGCCGGGCATGGTTTGGGCAAAGTGCGCATCTATCAGGTATGACTCCTTTTGTTTTCAGAGCTGCGCTGTCCCTAGGGATATGGTGATAGTCGTCTGTACAGCCTGTCCTCCAGCACACGGCTGTGATGGAGTAAGGCACAGGAATCACAGAATATAGTCATAGCATCAGTTAGGCTGAGAAAGATGCTTCAGATCAAGTCAAATCCTTAACCCAGCACTATGAAGTCTATCACTAAACCACGTCCTCAAGTGCCATATCTACATGTATTTTGTAGATTTCCAGGGTTGGTGCTTCCACTAGTTCCCTGAGCAGGCTGTTCCAATGTCTAACCACCCCTTCAGTGAAGAAATCTTTCCTACTCCTCAATCAAAACCTCCTCATCTCAACTTGACGTCATTTCCTCTTGTCTTGTTGCATGTTACTTGGGAGAAGAAATTGACCCTCCCACCCTGCTAAAACCACTTTTCATGTACTCATAAAGGGCAATGAATCACCTCCTTTTCTCCAGGATAAACACCCCCAGCTCCCTCAGCTGCTCCTCACAGCACTTGTGCTCCAGACCCTGCCCCAGCTCCATTGCCCTTCTCTGGACTCTCTGCAGCCCCTCAGTGCCTTTCCTGCAGTGAGGGCCCAGCCCTGGACACAGCACTGGAGGTGTGGCCTCAGCAGTGCCCAGCCCAGGGGGACAATCCCTGCCTGGCCCTGCTGGCCACAGCATTGCTGATCCAGGCCAGGATGCCATTGGCCTTCCTGGGCACCTGGGCACAGCCTGGCTCATGTTCAGCTGCTGTCACCAGGGGTCAGGAAGACAGAGTGACTGTGCACAGTGCAGCAGTGTGCACTGCAGGCTCTCTGAGCCCTCGCTTTAGCTCTTGTCCTGGTTAGGAGAGCAGCTCTTAGGGATCAACCCCTCTTATAGTAACTGGCTGTGTTGCATGCCTGCTTGCCCTGTGCCTTGCAGGGAATGGAGAGGGTAGTGTACAGACAGAAAATGCAGTCAGGCTTAGTTCTAAAGGAACTGCAGAGATAAAGGAAGTGGCAAAAGTGGATTCACAAGATGGGGTAGGTAGCTCAATCTGTTTACCAGGCTGAGCAGCAGCCTGGGGTTGAGTGAGCAGCTTAAAAACTGAAATGACTTCCCTTGAAAGCTGAAATGACAAAAGATTGCTCCCAGGGCCAAATGCTCTGCTGTGTAGCAGGTGACAGGGACAGGACAGGTCCCTGCCAGGTGGTGGGGAGCAGCTGCACTGCACAGCACAGTGTGCTGGCAGCACACACACATTAGAGGGCTGTGGAATGCAATCACGAGCTGCACAGAGAGACACCCACCTCGCCTTCCCAAGGGCAGAGGGAAAGGGGACTGGAAGGCAGTTGGGGGAGATTTTAGACTGTAGCATCGTACGGGGTGTTAGAATAACACAAAGGAAGGTTCTTGCTGTGAGATCAGAAAAGATGATGAGTTAAAAGATATTTCTGGCATCTGATTTTCATTTCAAAGAAAAGGAAAAAAAGGGAAGGAAAGCAAGATTTATTTTTTTTATGAGCATGTCATTACCAGGTAGTTCAAAGTTATGCTGAAATAACATAGCTAGGTTAAAAACTGGCCATGGATCACAGCAGTGGACTACGGGACTGGATCACAGGAGAGTGAAGCTCCAGCAGCAAGTTCTATTGACCATGCCCTGGGATCTCTGTACCTAGCTATGCATAGCCAAGGATGTAGGACCCACAGCAAGATTTATGAAGTGCTGTGTCAGGGCTCTGAGGAGCCAAAAATTCTTGGACCACTAAAATGAACAAAAGGACTAGGTCATTGTTGATTTACTAACTTTATTCCTACTCTTGAAGAGTATTTCCTTTATACCAAGACTTTTTGCAAGTCACAGACACTCTCTTTTTCCTTTTCCACATACCTGCTTTTAGTATGACCATTAGCTTGTGACCATTAGCTTATATGACCATTGTGATTCCCCACTGCTGCATTGAAGCAGCAACTTTGAGAAAACGCAGTACTCAGAAACCTCATGTCTGGATCATGAAGGATGGCTGAAGGCAAATAGACAGCCAGAAATGTGTCTGTCCACAAAATCATAGTTTCCATTGCTCATATTTGGAAGTAGCTTTGCATGGTATCTGTGGTCACCAAAACTATCCAGGCCCAGCTCCTTTTCTCTGTGGTTTGTCTGTCATGGTCATCATTCACGTATGCACATTATTTGAGAGCAACATTTATCCACAGCTCTCCTGGTACAATGAACTGTTCTTCTGCTCCATGTGGTCTCATTAAAAAAAAAAAGAAAAAGAAAAAAAGACTCGCATCCCAGAATCCCAGCACGAAAAGTCAGTTTCTCTTTGGAATATAAGTGGTGAATGGAGGACAAGGAATCTGTTTTCTTAGCACTGAGACACTAAGGCTTCTTACCCAACCCACCAATGAACCCAGTGCAGGAGAGATGCCTGTTGCCAGCACATCTCCAAAATGTAGTTCTGTGATTTCTCCCTTTTTCTTGGTTAGCAGTTGCCATATACCTGCCACTCTGAGTTAGTGACTTGTGCATTATGGGACTGTGCAGACATGGACTATCTTTAGACAAGATGGTAAGGCAAGAGAGAAGGCTTAACAGACTAATAAATTGTCTTTCTGGCTTTCTCTGAAATGTAATAATGAAAATATTATCTGCTAAAGAAATACGAAGAAATCCTCCTGTAAAGATTTGAGAATCCCTATTGTTACATGTCAGGAAAATAATTAGTAGAAGAAAACTGGAAGTCACATGCAGAAGAGGAATTAGAAAATTCCCAGATAGAAATGTTCATCCCAGGACCAGATACTTATGTCCGCTAATACCATGGTACAGAAAGCACTCATACAATAGAGGCAGGCAGCAGCCAGACTATTGATCAAAGGCATGGAACTCCCGGAATTAATGAATGGCCATATCTGAAATCCTGTGTGTGCTCAAGGTTGAACAACCTCTTGTAGACTTGATATGAACACCAAGTTCCTCCAACCTGGTGGATGGTCCCCACTACCTGCAAGATAAAAGGAAGCTATTTAACCAGCTTGTCTGCAATGTTAGTGAAGATATTTTTATCCTACATGGACATAAAGTAAGATTTGTTCCATGTTGACAGTTACAGAGTAAAACCTTGTTGTTTATCTGCTATGCCAGGTGGCATGTGGATGGTTGTGTCCTCATGCAGCAAAGGCGCCAGAAAACTCACCTCCCTATTGTAAATTCCTGAAGAGAGAAACTTCAGTGTGAAGTAGGCTTTATTTTCCACACAATTTATGGTCTTGTTCCCCAACAGAAATAAAAGAGATGGCCCAAAGGCAGGTTCCACCCAAGGCACTGAGCAGATGCTGCCTGAGCCGATGGCTGCAGGGCAGGGCTGGCTGGGCTGTGTGCACTGTGCTGCTGCCCTGCACAGGGGCTGGGCCAGGGGCTAAGCCTTCTCCTGCTTGGATAAGTATTAAAGAAAACAGTAAAAATGAAGATATATCTCTTAGGGCAAATCTTCTTGAAAGAAAAAAGGGCAGAGGTTTTATTTATTCCTAGAACCCTATCTAAACTTTAAAATCACTAGTCTGGTTAGACGCAGTTATTCTGTGTGGCATCCCCAGATGTTCTACAGCTATTCATGGGCTCATTTTGTAACCACAGGCATTGATTTGGAACAAGAGAGTATGCACTTCCTGGGGCCTCACAACACCCTGTAGGGGCCCCAGAGTGACGCTGCTCTGCTGTGAGCATGCTGATTGTCTGCACCTGGCACAGTTGTTTTGGGTTAGCTACACTGCCTCAATAGGGGTGATAATTTGGCAGTCCAAGGTCACTCCTCACATGTGCTTGAACATGGGGAAAAGGCTGTATCTCTTCAGGAAACCATGATGCTGCTTGTGGAGGCCCCAGATAGCCTCCTCGGGGTGGCTGTTCAGAAGTGAAGAGCGAAATACCAAGTTTCTAACTCTCAAAAACAATGTTTTTTATCTTCCTAACAACCTGGAGTTTGGGTGGTCTTCGGACCTTTCACACAATTTTCCACAGGTGGAATGGTCTCTGGTCTCGTTTTCCATTGCACTGCAGTGGGTTGCAGATTTGCCTGGGTTCACCCAGGCTTAGCCAGGACTGGAGTGTCTTTTCATCCTGCCTCTCCTTCAGCACCTCCAGCTTCTTCAACCCCAGTGGAGCATTAGGACCAGGCCCAATGCAAGACCCTCTGGCTGGGATATCATGGAGAACAGGATCTCACACCAGCTTCCTACAGCCTGTGTCTGCTGCTGATGACCTGTGCTCACCATGGTTTAAAGCACATCCCTTTCTTACATGAGACACTTAAGCTGTAAATCTTCTGTCTTGCAGTTAATTTCTTCAGGATCTTGCATTAGTGCCAGCAGGTACACAGGTGTAGAAAGACACTTCAGATTTTTGAAGGCGCGTCTGTTTTTCACTTTGCAGCTCAAGAGTTGCACAGATCTATAAAAAAGCAACTAACCCTCAGTTTTGTGTGACCTTGCTGAGTCCCCTCACTTGGGTGTAAGCCAGAGTTTGTTTTTCCCTGCTTTGAGTTTTGGTGGATCACATTGCTAAGTCACCCACTCTTACTTCACTGGGATACTCTGCCTGTTTGATCTTTTATTTTTTTCCTTTTTTTGGTGGTTAGAAACATAGGATAGAAAATGTTTTCCTTGAGCAAGAAATTCCTATTGCTGAGAGAGGTTTTATCTTGGTAGATCCCTGTTCTCATCTACCCATCTGTGATTTTCCCAAGTCTGGTCCTTTAAAAGTTTCAAAATGTTTAAAATAAAATCAGTTTAAAAATTCTCTCATTCCAAGGTATCCATCAGAAACCATCTGTTTTTCCCTGCTATCCTTCCCCTCTTACACCTCATTTTCTTGTCTTCCACTCTCCCTAATACACAGAGCAAGTACATCAGGGCCAATCTCAGAGAGCAATGGAATGAGGGAGGCAGATGAAAAAGACGCTACACTTGCCAATATCTGGAAGGAATGATGGAGTTTCATTCTCAGACACGATTTGATGACTAGAGTCCATGTTGCAAAGAGGTGCTCTAAGTGTGAGGGCAGTGAGCTGCACAAATAAACCCTTCAGCAAAAACCTGCCTAGAGATACAGAATCTCAAACAGCAAGCAAGGAAGCACTCAGTGTTGCTAGAAAATTAAGCAATTATCATGAGGTACTTTGCAGATGAGATGTAAATATACTAGAAAAAATAGGGGGACTTGGCTGGAACACAGCAGAACACTGAGAAGGGATGTGTGCTAAAGGAGATTTTAGGTAGACCCCTGATCACAGGAACTGGGGGGGACAGGGGATGGTGCAACCTGACCAACAAATTGAATGAAGATTAGGATTCATGTGGAGAGAAAACAAATTCAGGAGTCACAGCAGGGTTCAAGCTAGCACAAGTGTGTGTGTAAATTTTGGAAAAAGCAAAAACTGGACAGTGATGCATCATAATTTGTGTGAAGTAACCACCCATCACAACTGAGATGGTGCATTTTAACTAAGATTACACGATCAAGTAATAACAGGATCCAAAAAGCATATATAGTGTTAAGCAGTTTAGACAGTGAAAAATCAAAAGAAGAAACTTTGCCCTATTTTAAAGGGTCAGCTTAGAGGTAGTGTGCTTTTGTTAGGGAAATATCTAACAAATCTTTTTCCTTCAGACTATTAGGGCAAAGTCCCCAGTGAATTCTGTGGAATTCGTAAAGAGCTACAGTCACCAGTGCTACAGAGAGGATATTAGTGAAATGAATTATTGCAGATGTGGTGGTATCTTTGTCAATCATTTAGTCAAAAATGAAGTCATTCTTTTCCAATTTTAGTAAGTTAAAGGAAATAAATGAAGGGAGAGGGGTGGGGTGTAAGACCATATCACCACAACTGAGATATTCATGAATATAGTCTCTTGAATATTTATTGTAATTGCAAAAGGAAAAAAAATCTTTCAGCAAAAAAAATTAAACAAAGAAAATCCACTTGGTATACAGAAGTCACATACAAAAAGAATATCCAATGGAATACACATGGTTGCTACGTCAGCACAGAATTAAAACTCTCCATGTGGATAAAACTTGTACTGGACATTCAGACAAGAGCTCCCATGGATTTATGGAGAAGATTCACAAAATTTATCACCCAGCAGCATTTCAGCTAACATATTTTTTAAAACCACAGTAGCTATATTGCAGTAAGAGTCGGGGGAGAAGGCACAGATTGAGTCTCACCCCCTCACAAAGGTATCCTAAACACATCAATTTTTCTTCAAGAACAGTTCAGCAAACAAGTTGGTTTGAGAGAACCAGAACAGCTACATGTTATCAAGGAAAGCATTTATTCTCGTGCATGTAATCACATGCCTGTGAGTAATTATAAAAAAGCTAGGTGAAATTATCTGCCAGCCCTTGAACTGTCAGGTCACTTGACAATAAAAGGTTTAGGGAGTCCTGTAGCAGGCTGTACATTTCCATTTTAGTGGTACCTCATATTCTGACTCTTACTTTGTTGCTCAGCAACAATGATGCCAAGAATTTCCTTTTTATACTAAGCAATCCCAAATTTCTATCTACATACATTTTCATTTCACTCTGGTGTATAGAATTTTGCAGAAATTTTAATGGCATTAGGTAAAAAAAGTTTTTTAAGTATTTTTCAGGTCATTGCAAGTACTGTCATGTTCTACTTAATGCAATTTGGCTACTTTGCTTTCTCAGAGAATGTATTTGATTAAATCAGAAAGGAAACCCTTGATACTGGTTTCCAATAGGCCTTAGAATTTCATTATTTTCCAGATCAAGTAAATTAAAAAAAAAAAAAAAACAAAATAAAGCAACAAAACCCCATAATTTATTAAACCTCATATATTGTAACAAAAATGCATCAGATAAAATTAAAAATCTACTTGTGTACCTTTTAGCATGGTACTAATGAATACATGTTTTTTTAGGAAAATTGTCTGGCAAAACCAATTCCCCTATTCTTCCCCATGGCCCAGACTCAGCGGTCTGTCTCTGTTAAGTAAATTCCCAATGCAGATGACACATGCCTTTGAAGCTGGAGATTTAGCAAAAATTAACAGAATGAGCTTTTCTGCAGGCTCTATGGGCACAGCTGGGAGTCCGTGGCAGATCAATGATTCAGGGTTTAAGGTCCCAAATGTACTCAAGGGTGCTGCTGAGTACTGATGGCCTTGCTCATATCCTTAGAAAGCCATTAAAGTTATGTATGTAAGTAGGAATAAATAAATTATTGGATGTCTCCTTTTAGTTTCATGGTCATATTCTGACCTGCATTTTGTTTCCATTTGTACCTCAACTTTATTCCTAATACTGGAAATGCTGAACTTTGAAGGCCATGTAAAAATGGAGTGAAGAATGTGGGTCAGTATCTTTAAGGAGGTATCTTCCATCTTTAGCATCTAGAGAAGTTAAGAAACTTAATTGTCAAAACTGACCAAGTAAGGTCACCTTCCACTCTGCTGTGCTACTGACTGTGACCTTGAAGCTGTTTGCAAACATTTTAAACTGGGGCACCAACCAAAGTCTGACAAGTCATCTGCAAGAATATTGGGTACTCCTATTTATTATTTCAGGTAAGTATTATGAGTTAACTGCATCAGATTAAAGTCCACATGATATTATGTAATACAGGCAGACAGAGCATGTAACTGACTCTTTAAGAATAAATAATTAGCTCACCATAAATGCTGAGCTCTAACAGGTTCTTTTAATGCTTCTAGAGAGCATGCTTTAAAAAATATAGGCAGAGAGTTTTAAAATGGTTTAAAGCATTTTCTGATGGAAGGCCTGTCCCACTAATGTTGGTGTAACATGACAATTCTCAAAAAAGGACACTCAGAACTCTAAAAGTAAAATTGACATGCACTTGCAGTAAACATACAAATATCTTTAACCATAGTCTCATATATGAAAAATAGCTTAAGTTACTTAAGAATATTCTTACACTACACTGGTAAAGTGTTTACTATATAATATTTCTACAAGACGTGTACATTTACTAGAAATCTTAAGCCACACAGGCATCATCAACAGCTTATCATACATACATGATGCTTCTCCCTTTCACACAAGTTTATATACACTGAGTAAATAATTAAATATTGCACGTATTGGCCCATGATTCCTCAGTTTGAGGTATTCAAAAATAGAAAAAATATCTATTTTTATAATATTTTTGCATGCAACATGTAAGACATTTGAAATACGCCAATGCTAATATATAAGTTACACATTGTGACAGTCCAACAGAGTCACAACACATCTGACATTACTGACAAAATACCAAACAGGAGTTACAGCACAAACATTTCATATATCACTAGTTGCAGGTACATGTCAGAATTACTTGAGGAGATTTATCACCAGAAGTGGTAAAGAATGTCTATCTAACCTTCACTTTTGTGTGTTATAGGTGAATGTGAAATTATGGGAAATCAGGACTTTTGCTTCCCCCCAGATCAGATACCAAGTACCTTATTGTACAAATGACAAGACATCTACCTCTGCTGGAACCATGGTTAATACACTTCTGGTCTTCAAGTGTAACACATTTGATTTCCAGCAGTAATGACAATTTAAGGATAAATTTGGGAAAAGTGGCACTGAATATAAACAAGTAACAGTGGGAAATGAATGAGTATCAAAGATGTACTAGTGTGTATATGTGCATATAATACGTGTGTAGTCACAAATTCTGCTTCACTGAACACCCATGGAAAAACAAAAGCAAAAAAAAAAAACTTAATTTGCAAAGGTGAGCTACATTTACCCCTAAATAAAAGTGGTAGAGTTCATTTGAATAATTGAAATATGTTGCCTTTTTAAATGAGACTGGAAAAGTGATCAACCTTGGAGAATCTGGAGTCAGAATGTATGGATCAATGGTGCAAATAACAAGAACTTATTCCCCTGTTCATATAAGTGAAGATATGTTGCCAAACCCCCTTAGGATATATCTATGAGGCTTCAAACTCATGGTCCCACATTGCTAAATCTGTCATGCTAAAGAACTAGGCTTATACATTGTGAGTCTGTATGAAAAAGGCCAAGGAGGAATCAGGTTGTCATCAGAACTGAAATTTAGTGATGCCTGTAAAAATGTAAATAATAAAACTTACTTCTCTAAAAAAATATAGAAAACATTAGCTTCCACAGGGAGGGGTGGAGTTTGTAAGGGGGTTCCTCTTGGAATGCAATTGCAACATCATTTGTCTGCCCCAAAGAAACAAATGCACAGCCACCAAATGTAGAATTTTTGCTACTTTTTTTTCCCCCATAAAAATGGCAAATTTAATGCATTCTTAAAGTTATGATTAATCTTCAGCAAATTTTGTGCATCCTGAAATAACACTTCATTTCTGCAATAAAGAAGATTCAGGTGGTACAGCTGAGCTGAGCAGACTGGGGAGAAAATTTAATCTTTCAAACTGGTGCTCTGGAAAAGGCCACATAGATGTAGTTGCTCAGGAAATTTCTCTAGGTATTGCATTAAGTATAAGCACAAAGAAACAAACAATTCCAGCTTAGAGTCACTTACACAGCTGTTCAGAGAGAAAGGGTAATTTTCTGACAGAAAATTAGGCTAGTTCACATTTATTTAAAACACCAAATGAACAAGTCTAAATAAACTCACCACCACCACCAAAAATAAGAGACACAGTATTAAGTCAGTTGCACTTATAACTTGTGAACATGAACTCTTAAAAGAATCAAAAACATGCAATTGAATGTTGAACCCAGCAGGGCTGGCTAGCTGTTCGTCAGGTTGCTGCCCAAGGCACCGCAGGAACCAGACAATCCCCATGTTCCTGGGTGCTCCCAAGGGATTTTCTGACCAGTAGCTTGAAGGTGCAGAAAGCAGCACATTGTCAGAGCATGATAAGGCTGGTGCATGGCCCATGCACAGTATTAACCTGCTGCTATAAGCTTTAGTCTAGACCATAACTCAGAAAAAGGATTGTGTAGTATTAGTTCAGCTGGCACTATGTAGCTCAGGATTCTCTGCCCAAAGGCATCTCATCTCTCAGATTTAAAATACTCTGTGTATTAACTGCTGCAGCTCACTAAGTGGATAAAGCTCTGCTGAAGGGGGTATCTATGGCTGGACCAATGATTTGCTGTGACATTCAGTCTTATTTCTGTGTTGAAAGTACAAAAAATTAATGCAAGGTGTGAAAGAACTTTTTCACTTTTTCACTTGTGATGAGGCTGAAAGTAGTTTTGTTCCTGCTATCCCAGTTTCCATGTGAGCCCTCCCCTCTTCCATCACAAAATATAGTGCTTTGTAGCCTGGTACTTGATATATGTGAAGAAAAAAGCATTGATAGTTTAAATTTAGGCCCTTGATCAAGTTGCAACAGGTTCTTTAAAAATGTTCAGCCTACCTGGATTTAAGAAAATTGCATTCTATCCTGTAAGTCAAGAGGAACTGAACCAGATTGACACAGGCTGCTGTTGGATATTCTATCCCATAGGAGGCCAAGGAATAATTTTACATAGAATGAAAATTCTAACATTGCTAGTCCCCTCAGAATTCTTGGAATATTTGAGGAAGGCATGGTAAATTACTTCTCAAAAGCTTTTCTGTCTTTACTGTTTCTCTACAAAAGGTAAGTTCTAGTCGAGAGAGGTACTGAGATCATAATGCTCATGATCTAAATGTGCCCAACTTTATAGTAGAAAACTCAATATTGCTGTGAGGCATGTGACTGCAAAAGCCAACCTCTGATGGAAAATCAAAACCTACTTTTTCCCACAGCACGTAACCCAGTTTGGAAAGAAAAAGCCTGCTTGAAATTTCACACATTTTCAATTTCAGAGAAAGCCATGATAGGATAAATTTGGTTTGATGGGACCACAACAGGTCATCCTTTCCAAACTTCTACTCAAAATAGTGTCAACTGAGAGGGCTGAGTGGTTTTCCCAGGGTTTTAGTCTCATTTTGAAAAACTCCAAGTATTTTATTTGAACATTTTGAAAATTAATCTGACTCAACTCCATGACAATGTCTGAGTGTTAGTACAAAGTTTGGAAGAGGTTTTAGGTACAGACTCATTCTCTGCTGCTGTATTTCAGATAAGCTTTTTCCTTTTAACATATTTTAGCCCTCTAAGGAACAACACTACTCTGACAGCTGCTTCCTCCAGCCACCCCATCTCATGCAGGACAAATATCTGTGGAGGCCTAGCAGGTTAGTTGCCTCAGAAACTTGAAGCAGGGGTTCTCCTTAGATTTTGCTGCTACTCTTCTGCCCAGACTCCTGATGCAAAATGAAAAGCCATTAATTAATCTCATTTATGTACAGAACTTTTAATCTATCACTCAATTTGTTTGAAAAGATATATGCTAATAATGTATTTCTACCACCAAGTCTAAACGATCATAGCCAGGCAGGGAGGGTCTAAATTCATTGCAATGGATACAAGCAAATTGTGACTGCAGCAAGGGACACCTTGAAGTATTTTTTCCTGATTGCATTGCGCACAAGAGATGACTATTTCACATCAAACATCTCAGAGCAAAGCTAGAAGAATATTTGCACTTCTTGCCAAGCCACATGATTCAGGATATGCCCAAAATCCTTGATAAATTGATTATGTCTCTCTCCTCCTTGCCTGAGATGTTTCAGACTAATAATACAACCTAAGACTCATCTAAATAACTTGACAGCTGAAGTTGAATTCTGTCTCAAGGCTTTCCTGCTCCTTCTCGGGCAGGAGTCACTGACATAACAAGAAACACATGGAAAACTGCCCAGAAGCCATCTCAAATGAAGCTTGCTCAACTGTGTACTGTTTCTGTTTTTTCCAATCAGCTGGCACCTAGGCTGTGAAAATGCACCAGGGAAACCCTCTCAGCACACTTAGCAACATGCTGTCTAAAATGGGGGAGGGAAAAAGAAGCGTCCTAGAGAGAGAAAGGATCATTGTTTGGATAGCACATACCTCTTCCACCTGGCTGGTCCTCCACTCTAAAAAGGAGGATGCTTTCTCTTCATGGAGGTAAATCAGTCTCCATGTCTACTAGGGATAAAACTGCTTAAATAAACTCGCTGACAGGACAGACATGGTTTAAAAACCCAGACTGAAGACAGCATTGATTAATTTAAGTTAGGCAGCCCAGGTAGAACCCTCCTGGCATATCCTTTCACATATATCTAAATGCCTTGTTTGGAAGTAACTTTTATTGTGTCAAAGTGTATTTAGATTATTTAAAATTTTTTTAAGTGGCCATTAAAATTTTTTTAAAGTGGCCATTTTCTCATAGTGTGTATGTATCTTAGTGTGTCATGTATCAGGAGTTCAAAAAACATAAACTGTAAAGAAGGATTTCTTTGCAGTTGTGAGTCATTCAGTGTACTATGTGTTACTTTCTTTATTTTATTTTTCAGATTTTTCCCATTGCTGACTGTATAAAAAATGTCAGCCTAATCTTAAATTCTGTCTAATTGGAAAAATAAAATAATCAGGGCTTCTTCAGTTATGCTGCTTAGTTAAAAAAGGTCACTATGATGTAAGTAAAGTAGTTTTACAAAGTACCTCAGGACACAGATGTAAGAAACTTCCACCAATTACTAGAGGAGTAAAAACTGTAAAATATAACTATTTTAACACTTTACCATAAAAGAATTTGTGTATTTTATTCTGCTATCTTCACAGTTTTTTGCTGATCTTCTCAATGTATTCAGCCTAAGATAAGAAGATAAGAAATGTTAACAATTTTTTATTACTCCTAAAGTTTTAAAAATCCTAATTCTCCTGCCAAAAAAAAAGGAAAAAAATCAGGTCAAACTTCAGTTCACTGATACCATCAGCATTTCTGCAATAGCTCTGAGTAAAATACAGACATTTATAGCCACCGTGGTGGTAGCTGTCTCAGTGACTGAATGGGAGATGAAATTTCTGAAAACTGAAGCATGCAAGTTTGACAGCAATGTGACAAGGCAGCTTTTGGCTATGAACAACCAAACACAATGGATTTGGCTCTGTCAGACATAATATAGGTTATGTCTGTGTGGTTAATGTCTCATGCAGGCAGACATGGAAAGAGCTAAATAGCCTTCTACTACAGGGGTAGGTAAGACTGCGATCTCCATAATGATGGAAGGAGAAATTAATTCCAGCTTCAGAAAATTATTAGTTAGGCATGCAGCTTCTATGTAAAAGCAAATACACTAGCTGTCTAAACAGGATGAAGTACCTAATATCTCTGAGACTCTGGACTGAATATCCACACCCAGTTGGAAATTGTTGATGAACAGTTGGGAATTTTGATGGCTTTGGGCCCAGGACCTAACTTTCTTCTGATTTCTGCAGTTTCCAGTCAGCCAGGATGTGTAACATAGTGAGTGTGGATTTTACAAATGTGCTCAGGAAGTGCCCCTTGTACAAGTGATCTGGCAGAAGGAGGGATTTTCTCACTACAGGAATACTTCTAAATTCATTTTCAGTCAGGAAAATATACAAGTGGCATCAAGAAGCTAAGTCAAAACACCCTGACCACTACCCTAAAAATTCAACTATGTAACTTGAAACCAATGAAGTGAGAGACAACTATAGGCAAACATGGTCTGAGGACATGGCACCAGCTGAAGTGTGACACAAAACAGTAAAAAGAAAAGAGAAATTATTATACACCCTGCATGCAAAAGCCAGGTTCTAAAATATGGATCATCCTTTTAGGCTAAAAACTGCTCCATCCCCATATGCATATCCGAACAGCTGATGTAAAACAAGACTGTTCTCCAAAATAAATTAATAAGACTGTATAAATAAAGGCATATAGACCATTCATAAATACTCTGTTGGCAATAGAACACACTGGAGCTGCCTTTGCTGATAGCTGCATTAGCAGCTGCAGTTGGGCTGCTGTGGAGGAGGGGTGTCCTTTAGCTGTGTGTTCTGGTTGCTGGCAGCAATGGTGGGATTCGTCTCCAGACTTTCTGACATTTTGTCACAGATGATATCCACAAGTCGCTCAAACGTCTGCTTGACATTAATGTTTTCCTTGGCACTTGTTTCAAAAAATTCAAATCCTAAGAAAATAAAGAACATGTTTATGTTCTAGGCATGTTTCAGTGTCCCCCATAAACATACAAACTTCTCTTGAGCAAGAGACACTCAGAAAGGAAACTCATGAGAGCGCACACTTGAAAGAAGAGCAGTTAAAATTGAAAGATAATCAGAGTAAGTACACTAGTGCTACTGGCTTTATACAAGGCTGGATGAAGTCAGGACCACTCCAAATATATTCCCTTAGAAAAAATTCTACTTTAACACATTTTAGTCTAAAACTTAATACTTGTTTCAAAGAATTATTTTAGGAAAGCCCTGTATGTACAGTCATTGGGAAAAAGTAGTCTGCTGCTCCCTCTCTAACTATTATGTTCCTCTACACATTTTTCAGTTGGAAAGAGCCATTTCCATTGTGCTATTAAGGTGGTGCCAAAAAATAAAATAATGCTTGCAAAAGTACAGGTAAAAAACCAAGCAAGACAAGCAAAGATTTTTGCGATTTGATAGTTACTAAAGTTAGATGTGAAAACATGGGACCAAAGGGATTCCCAACTCCAGAAACAGAACTAATAAAAAAGAAAACAAAACCAAACAACACAAATGTGTGTAAGGAGGAAAACATCTTAATTAATTTGTACAGAAGGACTTTTTATCTATTCATTCCCAATGAATAGCCCAAGGGCAAAAAACCATAGCTATCCTTAGCCCTTAAGGAGCACTGGAAGTTTTTATAGAGTGGAAACAGCTGTTCTAAGCCCTCCAGAGACAGTTTTCCTAAGTTGTCCTCTCTGCCTCCATTTGTACCACATCTTACCTCCCACATGTGTCTCATTCATCTAGGCCAGGTTTGCAGCTTGGCAGTCAGCCTGCAACCTAGAAAGCTTCTGCCAGAGCTAGGTCTTCCAACAGGCTTATTTCCTTTGCAAAGCATTTGTGTTCTTTAATTTATTATTTTCTAGGACTTTTCCCACATTTTTCCCAAATTAGGACATTGCTCACCCATTCCCTGATAATTCAGAACTTTCTTCTATTTCTGTCTTTCTGCTACCTATGGGTTCAACATTTTATTTACAAAACATCTGATTCACTGGTAGCTTTACAGAAGACTTTGGACAGTCTGCCTTACCCTTTGCACAACTATTTTGATTCTTTCTGATTAAATCTGAATATTAATGTGCAATTACCACTGTCTTTAAGTATGAGAAAAATCCCTGTCAGAAAATTTCAATTACTTGAAATTCCTGGCAGAAGGACGGAAAACAAATCCTGGTGGGCCTGGTGGTTTGGTTTGATTTTTTGAATGTTTTGTTTTATTCTGTTTTGAGAGGCCACGTGAAATTAAAATGCAAATACTTCGGTCACATTAGTATTATGTATTCAGTATGCCATCTAAACAGAATATAATCTACACATTCAGTCCTATAACTATTGTCTATGCAGCTTTTGCAATTTTAATTCTACCCTAGAATTACTGCAGATAATTATATTTAGCTTGATATGATAACCCAGCAAGAAGTCACAAGGAATGTACAAACTCAACTCTGCTCTGAATATTTTTTGGTATTTTTAATTTATGTAAGGTGCTGAACTGAAGTATCACGAAGCACTAAAATATTTAAATGCATAGGAGCTAAGCACTGGCAAAAGTTATGTTCATAGGGAGATTAGATAACAAGAGCTACAAATATTGTACAGGGATTTATTTGGTCATATGACTTCTGTTAGTGTCAGGAAGAAGTGTAAGGGTAAGCTCACCAGTATGAGTGAGCTTACATTGCCATAAAAACTTTTCCATTCCACGTTTCTCTGCAAAGCAGGAAAACTGTGAATAATAGAAGACCTTCTACAAAAATTACATACAAGGATATAGTTTTAGCCCATAAGCTGTTGTTTTAGTTTAGCTTTGCTTGCACATTTCCTTTGTTCTAAACTAGAAGGAAAATTAGGAAAGACAGTGTAGCATCACTTGCTGGTGGCTTTGGCCCTCCTGCAGAGCTCCATGCAGGAGAAAGATGTTCAGATCATTTCACAGTTTCAGTATGCTGTGTTGAAACCCAGATGCAGCCCCAGGCCAGCAATGTAGTCAAGAATTTTCCACAGCTCCTAGTGTCTTCTCCACAGGAAGGAGGAGGAGAGCAGCTGTTCCACAAAGGAGCAAGCAGAATCATAGGGCAGAAGGGTTGAGTAACGATGGGGGAATGGTGCACCAAATCTTGGGAGATGATAGGAAGAACACTGAACCTAAAGAACATTTAGGAGTGGAGCAGTTTTTACAGTTATAAAGATGGAATAATGAGCACATCAGATGATCATGGAATAGCAGATATGATATCTAGGTAAGAGATCTAAACAGAGAAAAGCAGAAAATGAAAGAGTCACAGAGAGGAGGCTTATGTCAAGAACTACTGTAACGAGGATAAGATCAAGAAAATAGGCCCACTATCTTGGTGAGGATGTCTTGCATGAGAACATCATGCAAAATTTACAAGGCACCCATTCTCCAGATTAAATGGAGGATTACAGAGCGTCAAGCACAAAATAATTGATCCAAATAAAATACTCTGGAGATTTCTATGGAATTTCAGATATGATTTCAATATAAGAAGGACATTGCAGTCATAGCAGTGGTGTAGTTGGATACCAGGCTATGAGGGTATTCCATCAATTTGGACATTAATTGCCTGGAACTGCTAGGCTAGGCTTTGCTGCATAGATGAAGCAATGGACAGACCTGAGAGAAAGTGGCAGAGCACCCTCTCCACAATAAAACTAATGCTATATTCTTTACTGGAACTGTAGAGGTGGGAATTTTGAACAGTCTGGGAAATTAGCCCAAAGAGCTCCTTCTGTGTATAGACCTATGATAGGTGCTTTTTATATGCTTGAATGGGCAAATAAACATCCATCTTCCCAAGAAGAGAATGGGGCATACATGTGAGCTCCTTCCAGGCAATTCCTGCTGTAAAACAGATGCAGCTGCACTTAGGGAAGACACTGCTCTCGCAGGTGCAGAAATGGTAACACAGAAGAGTCTTTTTCTTAAATAAGACAGTTAAGAAAATCTTTGTGCAGTTTCCGGTAATCACTGTCAAGGCATCGTGGTATGTACTGAGCAAGTAGGACCAGCTGGATTATAAAAATTCAGCAGAACAGGAGTTCAGAATCTCTCTGATGCAGCCAAAGACTCCATTACAAAGATCCTTGCAAGAGAGGCTCCTGTAGGCACTCAAAACGGCGACTGATTGTCCTGGGCAAGGGATTCAATTTCTCATGGGAGTACTACCTTGTGCAAGATCCCCCAACAAATTAGATTGGTTCATTTGTTTAACCAAAACCCTGCCTGTGGAACAGTTTCAAGGAGCTATACAGAATTTTTCCTAGAAGATTGTTCTTGGAATCAGGGCTAGAATTCTGTTTGTTTTCATTTTCTTATGGAATATTTTGCAGATCTTTTTTCCCCATGGCACCTCCTTCTCTACTGACTGATCTTGCAATTATTTTACTAATGGCTCTTAAACACCCTGAGCTTCATAAATCCCTGCGTATGACAGCCTAAGTTCTATGACTTTTTATACTTTTGTCAGGTTTGTTTTTTTTTCCACTGCTCATTGTTAATTGAGATAAAATATTTTCCATGGGGTATAAGTGTGAAGCGAGGCAGCTATCTGGTGCTGCCCAGGGAAGCAGAGCTCAAAGAACACCATGTTTTTACCACCTGTGATGATCTGTACTGCTGATGTGGATGGGGCCAGGCAGAGGAGATTATTGCAAAGGCATGACAAGCCCAAGAGGCAAGTGGGTAGGTCAGGCAGAACAGAGCTGGAACTCAGAAAATCCAACACACAAAAATGTTGCCTGAACATAAGTACAAAGTGTGTGGAACATGGAATATGATATTTTAAATTCTTATTTTGCGTTTAATTCTGTTTTTCTTTGCTGATTCCCTCTTTCCCTATTACTGACCCAAAGAAGGCTGGCAAGCTCCTGCCAGCTCTTACAGCATACTACAGCAGCAGAGCTACACAGGGTGCTGGCACGGTTCTGTTGTTAACCTGGTGATCTACAATGCACACAGAGCATTTAGATGGCTTTCCTGAATCATGCACACAGCCAGAATTACTGACTTGGTACCCTCTCTACCTCCCATGTGTGCTGGCTCTGTAGAGGCTCCTTCATAACTGCTCATTAACACTTGTTTATGTCTGCTTTCAAAACATAGGAAAGAAAAAAAGCCCAGAAAGCACAGTCATATGCAAAGAGAAGAACATTCTGCACCCTCTCATCTCCCTGAGAAAACATGACATCAAGAGCACAGGCTAGACAGCAAACTTTACGAACATTTCCATAGACAATACAGACAAGACCTATGCTGATGTTTCACAAATTGATCAGGAGGCATTTTGGTTTCAGAGTGTTTTTCTACAATAAAGACAATTTAATTTATCACCCCATATGTTACATTTTACAGATGTCCACAAGGGTATGTTCCCTCACTAACTATCCTTCTAAATTTTCATGAAGACAAGCTTGAGCTGTGGTCCTTAGGGCTGCTTTTGTCAGTGTCTTGTTCAATCCAGAATTGAGAGGAGTAGTAGGAGACAGCAGCATCAGAGCAAGAAATGGCTGCAGGAAGGTGCTCCCTTTGTAAGAGTAGGATGTAAAAGGCAACCTCCAGGAAGTCATGGGAATTAATAATTTAACAATATCAATGTATATAAAAGAGAGGTGTTAATAAGGCCTTATCTTCTTAAAATTGCGTCCTGCGGGTAGTTCTGAGCAGGCATTGGCAGGCACTTCCTTCTTGCCTGCTATGAATAGTATCTAACAAGTTTTGCATTCACATTTCAGGCTGTCAGTCAAGGCAACTGCAAGACCTTTCTCCTCTACTCAGATGTCCACTTCCTCAGAACTGTCAATATTTTTTAGTCAAAGAGAGAAAGGACACACATGGCATGACTGAAAGGTCATCTCTCCTAGGAAACTGGGTTGAAAGTAGCTGGAGACCACTGCTGTTGTTCAAAGTATCTCCTACATCAGCAACTATCTGGTTATGGCAGCAGTTCTGGTTTGCTTTGCTCTCTAGATCAATAGGATGAGGATGGTATCTCTGCTGTCCTAACAAGCCCAAGTGCTGGAATACGATCAGAAAATTATTAAAACAACATTAAGCCTCAGAACAACAGGCTGCTAATATCTCAGTGAAGAGCAGTGCTTCATCACCATTCAAGATAGAGAATTAAAAGGAAGATAAACATTATTATCAGAAATTCTAAGGTATTTATTCAGTCTTTAGGATGGCTGAATTTATTAACAACAACAAAGCTAAAGGGGGCTGCCAGCTGTGGCAGAATGGGGAGACCCAAGGGGCTGTTACTGGTCATGCTCTAGCTAACATCTCATTTTCCAGTCTTTCAGAACAGAAGGTTTCATATAAATTCCAGTTGTATTGATTTTGATTGTTTCCAGATACCTTTTAAATGAGTGCATTTGGGCAATAAATTAGATTTCCGGCAAAGATTTTTTTGTGTGTGTGTGTTTACAGGAGACATGGGCTGAGCAAACCCTTGCTCCTTATTGTTATTAAATAACTTTGCTGTAATGCAGCTCCCAGTATGTGAAAGCAATGCCAGGTTGGCTTTCCTCTCAGTAAAAGAACATCCTGGGGACAGGAGCCTGTAATTGCTCTGCCAATACCCTGTCTGTGTTGTAGCTAAACAGAAGATTGGTGTTTGTCAGTGCTGTCAGTCTGTCTCTTTTCCCTGGAACTAACATTTGCCCATCAAAAAAAAGCTGAAAAACAGTGCAGGATGGAAGTTTGAACCAGCATATTGCAGGACAACCCAATTATTTTCATTTTTAATGCAAATTTAGAGGCAGCCATATGTCTGTGCTCTCTAAGCTGTGGGTGACCCTGCCTCGTGCACCACAGCCTACAGTCAGCCACAGAGGCAAAACAGAACTTGCTGTTCTAGCAAACTGTGTGTGCTGAGGTGTCAGTTCCCGCTTGGTTCCTGATTTACATGCCAAAATTACAGCTCTAAAAATGCCTCTTCAGTTCAGTGCCTAAACTCACAGCTGCCTGGTACACACAGCATGCCCACACATGCCTAAGGCAGGTGCCTCCCCGCAGGGCTCCTACCTCTGGCCAGTGAAGGCGCACCCCAGTCCTGAGGCTGGGGAGCTGCTGCCTTGTGCCCCAGCCCTGGAAGGATTCAGAAACCATTCCCATTCCTGTTCTGTTCTATCTCAGCAGCAGGTCAGCTCTTGCAGGCTGGGTCTGACCACCACAATTGCACACTCTGTAGGACCTGACACCAACACTGACAAATGCCCCACTTTCAGGCTTACTGGCATGCTAAATGGTATAATTTGAAGATATGTATTCACAGCTCAACCCTGTCACTGTTGTCTCCCTGGCAAAACCATTACCTACACAAGTATATGAGCCAAGAATAAAATGAAAACTAGTCAGGGAAGGATGATTCTGTTTGGAGGAAGAATTTTTGTTCTTGTTTTTGTTAGAAATCATTGTCAAAGCGCTGGGAATCAAGAGAAGGAGAGAGAGAAAAAAATGAAGTAGAAATATGAGAAAAACAAAGAGAAAAAGAAGAAGAAGAAGAAGAAGAA